>JAPYMA010000694.1:0-32316 GCA_035041965.1 Anisakis pegreffii | reverse complement strand
TTCAAGCGCTGCAACCAACGAATCCTCTAACTCCTCAACCGCCTTCAGTTTATCCGCAATCAACGCAGGATCATCAGAGTGCTTCAGTTCCTCTTCGTCTGCAAGCACTTCTTCGCCTTTCATCACTTTTTCATCCAATTCGGCTATATTCTTATGTAATTGCGCCACATTCTCCTTCTCACGGAGCTTCTCATTGAGCATCTCCTGCAAAAAAGCAGCATTAAATGCGCGAGTTTACTTGATTCTCATGAAATGAATGCAAATATTCAGAGCTAGCGATTCGTTCTTGTCCGACTTATGTTCGTCAGCGACCACATACGTGAATCCGAGAGAAAAAAAAGTTCGGAATAACTCACCCTGCATTCAGAAGCCATCATCTCTGCTCTTTCGCGTTCTCTTGGGAGAGAAGGTAATTGCACTTCATGTTGCTGAGATTGTTGAGCAATGTCGTCAAGCTGCACCGCGATGTCACGCTCGAGTTCGTTCACTACGTCATTCAATAGAGCGATATGTTCTTCGATAGGTTCTGTCGGTTCACGTTGCTTCTTACCTTCAGCTCTCAGACGTTTGGCTTCCATGAATGGTTTCAGCATTGTGTCAAGATCATCATTACGCTGCGAAACGTTTGCCAATTTCTCTTCAAGTGACTTCTCCATGGCATCATGCTTTTCTTTGTCTGCTCGAATTTGTTGTATTCTCTCACTTAACGCTTTTGTTTCTTCATCTTCCGTTGGTAGCTGCCGCAATTGTTCTTCAATGTTGATCAATTGTTCTTCAACCGGCGCCTCAGTACTTAACTTCTCCAGCTCCAATCGAACCATTACGATCTTCTCCTGTTTCTCAGCCTCAGCCAACTCTGTTATCTTTTGTCGAGTGAGTTCAGCAATACTCTCCAATTCTCTTGCTAATGCATCTGTCGACGGTTCTGAGCTACGGTCCACATGAACGCGTGTCTGCTTAGCCTCATCATGCTTCGACTTCAGCAAATTATACTGTGCTTGTAATGCTGGTAGTTGGTGTTGCAGAATCTGAAAGTGACAACCACGATACTTTACATTCCTGCATGATTTTACTTCTTGATTGCTTTCTATTCCCTTTCGTCTAATCTCCTTGACATTTCAAATGTCGCTTGTTTTTTTTTCTATCCTCAAATTTCGTAACTACTGTTCGTTTGCAGTTTTTTCATGCGATAGTGCTTATTTTTCTGACAATCACTTAGCAATCCCAATAATTTAGTCCAGCGCAAGGAAACTTTAAAAGTTGCTTTTTTATTCATATCTCCATGATAATTCTGTGATTTTTCTAGCTCATAGTTTAAGCTAACTGAGCATGAAAGAGTTGACATCCTATGATGATTGCAAGCGTAATATTCACATTTGAGAGTTGTTCGTTATTCGTCGCACTGGGGACCTTGTCCTCGAGCTGATGGAAATCGTTTTCCATGTCTTGTAGTGATCCCATTATGACGGATTCTTCATTGAGTTCCGTGTCCATCAGCTGCATAATATCTCCCAGCTGTTGTTGTGTTTGTTCAATGTCAGTGTCCATGAATCTTACATCTGCATAGACGCTTTCTAACGGATCTAATTCCTCAGAGAGGCAGCGAAGTTCGGCAGCTTTTTGCCGCAATTCTTGAACGTCCGCTTGTACCATCTAGATATCAGTTCAGCATCATTTCAAGATTTAATAGTTATACAAAATTTGAAATCCATTTGATGTTTGGGCATTCCATTATGCGTGCTTACTGATTTTTTTTGCTCCTTTAGATTAATTGAGGTAAAGTGCAATTTTTAGCAATTTATGATCATATGAATTTGTCCTAACCTTTAACTCGTCCAAATCAAGCAGCACTTCGTTCGAAGGCCGAACTGGTTTTCTCGTAATTTCTCTTAATGGTCTTTCGATCACTTCAAGTTGATCTAGAGTCATGTCACGTTGGATGACAAACTCTCGCCACAAATCTTTTCTTCTTACCAACTGTGTATGCAAACATTTCGCATCCCTAACCATATCGTTCAGTTGACTCAGATCTATTCCTTTTGTGGACGCAGTTTCAATTAACATTTGAGCATCTTTCAGTGGGTGCTCAAACAGTTCTGCTGTACTTGCATACGAGCTTGGGTCGGCCTTTGCATCACTGAGTAACACATTTCCTTTGCCGATAAGCACAGTCAATGCCTCCACTAATTGTTCCGCATCGGTTAGTGTCTCCTGCTTCCCGATTAGTTGATTGCGTTGTTTTTCAGCGTTTCCTACCTCACACTGAAATAATACTGATGTACTTTTTTACGGAAGAAAATTGTCCATGTTCCGAGAACATTCCTCATTCTCGAAACTAGAGATCTAAACCGGCGATTACTTGAAATATATCACATAAAGTGCCGTGGAATTCAACAATGCAATCTGAACAGTCCTGTGACTCAACATTGTAGAGGGATCAGAATCACCACCGACGATTGAAGGTATTAAATGACGCACACATAATTCTTACCTCAAAAGTACGTTTCAACTTGTCCAATTCTATCATCATTTCAGATTTCTCACTCACACATTCAGGAGCAAGTTCTCTCTCTTCAATTCTATCCAACGAATTTTTCATTTCATCCAATTTCGACATCTTCGCCTGAAATAAAGTGCACCGCAAGAGTGTAGGCGGCTTCAGTGATGCATTACACAATTGCAACATGCACAAAGAGTGCAAAAACAAAGATTGACCAATTATAGAATGACGATTTCATTCCCACGTGCGTGCGATTGCTACAAATATTGATGAACATGCGAAAACGGCTCAATAAAAATGGAAGAACCCATACCTTCAGATCGCTGATATGATCGGTGATTGCTTGTATTGAATCGGAGTCGAGACGTACTTCGCCAGGTGCTTCAATAGCAGCCAATTGCGCCTGTACCTCATCTTTTGTGGCCTTGTATGCAGCTAACGCAGCAAGCTTATCACCAACTACAGCTGCCAAGCGTTTCAACAGATCATTCAACTGTCCCAGCTGCCAATAGCTGCGTTCACGTAACTCATCACCCTCTGCACCGGCTGGAATGCCCTCAATGAGACTTTCCAATTGCTGCTTTTTCAACTCAAGATCTTGCAGTGTTGCGCTCTGTTCATCTAGCGGCTGTAATGGCAATTGATCCAACTCGTCCGCATGACGCTGCACACTTTCGGTGATCTGAGTGATTTCTGGACTTAGCGTATGCAATTTGGCACGATCCTTTAGCTTTTGCTTTTTATCATCGAGTGCATCTTGCAGTTGCGTCACGCGACCTAATATGTCATCGCTCAATGGTGTTCGCTTGACCAGATTCTCGGGCGATTGCAGTCTTTTCACAAGTTTTTCAACCTTCGTCTTCAACTGACGCAGGCTATCACCGAGCTGAGTAGCGTTCTCCAGTTGCTCAGACGGCTCACTTTCGGGATCTATCGCAACAACGTCATCTCCGATTGACGTCATGTCGCTAAGGATGCTACGCAAATCACGAAGAAGATCTTGCTCTTCGACAATGTCCTTCTCAAGTGGCGTCAACAGATCCTGCAAAATTCATATGTACATATATATATATATATATATCAAAAAAGCCTGCTCACAAATAAACGACTCTCCTCATACTCCTTACTTGATTCTGCCCCGGACATTGTGAAACAACATCACTAGCATTCCTCAGTGTCGGTCAATTCGTGTTCTGCTCGATATCACTACTTAGTTTTCACCACATCTGTCAGGTTAAAGAAAAACGATCAAACGTTCAGGCTCACCTTAATGCTCGATTGAGTTGTGTCCAGTAGTTTCGTCAGTTGATCCTGACGCTGCTCATCCTTGATTTCATTTATCACCGACGGATCAGGCAACTGCTCCAACAATGCTTCTAAACATTTCGAATCGTCAACGGCGGTCGTTAACTCTTGTGGGCCAGTATACTTTTGGGCAAAAGCGTTCGCCTCTTGTCGGATGCTTTCTAACTTAGCCAAGGTATCTGCGACCAGTTCATCTTCATGTTTCGCCTCTTCAAGCTTCTTCAGTGCGCGCCTCTCTAATTCCGCATATCGTTCTTTTAGTGCTTCTTTATCCATTCGAAGTTGTTCGGTTTTCGCTGTCACAACGTCTGACTGAATTCCATCTATCAATGCCATTTTGTCGGCCACCGTTCGCAACGGTTCTCCGATAAACAGCTCTAGAGCATTCACCGACGGTTCTGTCTGCTCGAATCCGACCTCTGCATCCTTCAATGTTTGTTCCAAGTCAGCTACCGCAGCGAATAGAGTGCTCTCAGAATCGCGTTCTTTCTTCAGTCTAATGACTTCATCACGAAGACCCTGAAAGTTCACCTCATGAAAGCGTATAATCGTTTGAAATGATGTATCGAAAGTGCAAAACCGAAAAAATGGGAACATTGCGACAAGTAATGGGAAACTGTGAACGAAAACACATTAGTTCCTGCTAAGAAAATACCTTCAAAGTGTTGTCCATTTCTCGTTGACGACTGTTCAGGGCGTCAGCATGAGATGCAGGCTCGATGAGTGGAGTTAACTCTTGTGCGCTTTCAGTGAGTTCATCGAGCGATGGACGTAGGCCACTACAACGTTCAATGATGGCATCAACAGATGAAAGTTCCACTTCGGCACTAGGTGCTCCTTGCTCACGAACGTTTTCGTCCAGCTCAGATAGACGACTCTCGATATCAGCGGCATTTTCGTTGAACCGATTCAGATTATCAACGCGATCTTCCAACGCTCGCTCTACAGCGTCATAGTTCTCAGCCAGTTTCGTCTGCTCGTCAAGCATTTGCGCACGAATAACATCTGTATCGGGCGATTTTTCAAGCTGTTCGTATACGTCTCTTAGTGCATCTAAGTGTGGTCGAGCCCGTTTCAGTTCATCAACTGCATTCTGCAACTCATTCGAATTTGCATTCGCATTGTCTTCAGTTTTCTGTGCGTTCTCAATAGCGTCGCGCAACTGGTTCGTTTCTTTTGCGATCGTTGAAGTTAACGCAACAAGTGCGAGTTGCGCGGCCAAATGTTCTTCTTTCTCACTCAGTAGTCGTTCAATATTTTCTAGCTGATTTGTGAGCGAATCAACTCTCAGCGCCTCTGGATTGAACACAAGACGAACAGGTTCTTCTTGTTTCCGTTGTAGCTCGTTTAGTTGTTGTCTTACGCCGCCGAGCTCTCGTTTGATTTCGGTAAGTTCCATCGACTCAGCATCTCCAACTAGCGTACGTCGGTCGACTGCACTGTCGCCCAACTCATTCAGTTTCGCACTTATTGCCTCATGCTCATCAAGCAACTGTTTCTGCTTGTTGACGTCTTCAGTGAGTGGTGCCAGCAGATGCTCAACATCGCTTTTCGCTGCATCCAGTTCACTCGACAACTTGTCGACTAGATCAACAGCATTTTGACAATCAGGTAGCGTTGTTCTGATGCGTTGTTTTGCATCCGTGAGTTGCTGCTGAGCTTCTTTCATGCGCTCCACCAATTTGTTTGCCTTCTTCAAGTCGTTGCAAGCACTGCTGTACGGCTTTGCATTGTTCGCGTAGCTCTCAACCAGTTCCCGCGCTTCAGCGATGAGCGCCTCATTATTATTCATCAGTGCATCCTTGTTGTTGTCCCAATCACGCAACGAGCTTAGCAATGGTGCAAGTTTTTCACGCAACGCACGAATCCGATCCAACAACCAGTTGCTGTGCTCACGTTTCTTCTTCGCATCATTACGGTCTTGTTCGTTGAGTGAATCCATATCAGAAGCGTTGAGTTGTTCAAGCGCTGCAACCAACGAATCCTCTAACTCCTCAACCGCCTTCAGTTTATCCGCAATCAACGCAGGATCATCAGAGTGCTTCAGTTCCTCTTCGTCTGCAAGCACTTCTTCGCCTTTCATCACTTTTTCATCCAATTCGGCTATATTCTTGTGTAATTGCGCGACGTTCTTCTGTAATTATTGTTGATTTAGGCAGATGAAATGGGAATTCTTTAATAGAGATTGATTTGGTGATTATTTTCATTGCGATTTGGATGATATTCTTTCTCGTAGTCAGTACGCTGCACTAAAACCTCGTACTGGTACAGACTCTTCTGTAGTTTATGTCAATTGACACATGATAAGTGTTTATAGAGCTGGATTTTGTATTTTACCGGTTGTTCTCTCTCGTTTTCTGGTTCTCCGACCATTTCGGCAGCTTTTTGTTTGATTTGCTCGGTTTTCTCACGATCCCTCGCCTTGATTTCCTTATTTTGTTCTTCTTCAAATGTCTAAAATTGATTTAATTCGGCTATTATTTCATGAATTCTTTATTTCAACCCAGATTCTTTGTGCCTACATCACATAAAAGCCTTTATTTTTAACACTGTTCGTGATGCCTGGGAGTGAACGGAATCTGCCGAGTAGGGATGTTTGTGCTACGAGATCTAAAAATTTGTTGTAAGCATGGAATTTCAACTGTTTCACGAATTAGGCTCAGTTGATTACACGGAGCGTTCAGAGATCGTTTTCACGAAAATTACGTAAACATTGCTCGAAATGAGAAGGACTTTTAATAAAAATTTTCTTCTATTTAAAAGTCGAGAATTCTTTTGAAGGCCACGGAAGAAGACGCAGGAGAATGACGCAAATAATAGGGTTGGAAACTCACTGATACTGTTGTAATGAGCACATTGATTCTTTCAATATATTGTGGAACATCACTGGGAGGAGAGGGTTCACGATGCAGCGCTCGCAAAATGCCTTCTAACTGAACGCGTCCTTCATGAGCCACTTCTACCGAGTTCTCCAACTCACTTTCCGGTTGCTTTGTGAAGTCGCGGCCCAATAATTTCGACAAGCTTATATCTAGTTTCTTTGCTAATGCGATTAAGGCATCAATATTTCCGTTTTCATGACCCTCTTCCATGCTTTCATTTATTTCATTTAGTTTCGTTCGAAATTCCAACAATTCCTCTTCCATCGGAGTTGGCGATCTTCTTAATTCATCTTCCACAACCTAAGAAAAATTATGGTGTAAAAAAGTACATCTATTCGAGAAGTAAGACAATGACTAGATAATTCGATTATTAATGAGAAGCAAGACAATCACTATACGAGAAACCTGCACTTTCATTAAACAGTGAAATGAGGAGTGCTAACCAACTAGGCGCAGTTTCGTTTAAGGAATAAACGAAGGAAAATAATTAATTAATCAAGTAAGGATATGCAGTTATTGAAAGCAAACTTGAATAATGGTTGTGACAGTCTTCGACACCATCAAAACGATCCGTTTCCTTCCTGGGGTACTACTGGGTGATGACGCAGGCGATGTCTCTTCGATGGAGTCTTCCACATATTTACGAGCTTGCGAGCATTGTACACGAAGCAAAGCCAACTGTGTTTCAACGTTTTCCAGGTGATATCGCATCTAAAATATTGCACTCGAGATAGAACACTCGTAGATAAGTAATAACTTCGCGCAATAGCATACATTGAAAACTAAACTTAGATAGGCATCGTCACCTTTCAAAAGCATTAATTCGATATGAGAATTAGAGTGGTTTGTGTGCTGATGAATAAGATAATTGGAAAGATTGAATGGCTCGGCTCATCTTAACTTAAAAGCATTCAAATTCAAATGTTTCTTCTATACACGTTCCTATGACGCTTGTCAAAGCACATCAAAATAACATCAGTGACCTCAAAAAATTATCACAATGACTCACATCACTAACAGCACATCTTCCAGGATGACGGTTTACGTCGCCGGTCAGCCGATCAAGCTTGTTTTTGATACTTTCATAATTGGCTCTGAGAGCCAATTCGTCATCTATTTCATCGCGAAGTTCTTTCAAAAATTCCTGCAACGGATGCTGAACATTATATTCATCTTCATATATTCGGAGTGCCTCAGTCCTACTCGTATGAGGATTTTCAGCCGCTAGAAAACAAGTCGCTGGAAAATGCCGACGAATTAAAACACTCTAACTCTTTAATGTGATTACAGTCTATTGCAGAATGTTATATGATGTGAAATGCATGAGCATCACGCTATTAATAACTGAAAGTTGAGTGAATCACTAATCCCAAAGCAAATAACCATACACCATTAAAAAATTACGAAGTGACAAAAGTCGTGCGTGATTAGTTTACATTTTTTCATAGACAAAATGATTTTTCAAAATAAATCAAGATCCCGTTTTTAATTCAGTTAAAAACATATTTCTTCATACTCCTTCCATTTTGCAGAATTTTATACTGCCACTGAAGATAACGCAATATTTTACTCACCTCAATTGGTCTTTTCAAAGACTGTGCTTGATGGATGAATGCTCGCAAGATTGCAAGATCGCCTTCATCGAGCTTGCTCGATAGTTTTTCGCATTCGTCTTCTAGGAGCTGTCTCCTTGCATGAAGACTCTACAACAGTGTTCAATTTGTTAACTGAGAGTATTGTACAACAACAGAACTGAATTCTTCTATCTCTTGTACTCAATATACTCCATGATCGCAGTGAATTACGAGACCTCATATAACATCTCATTCATCCGTTTAAGATCCCGCTCTTGACATCGTTTTATTTCAGTGCCTGCTGAACATCGTGGCTATATGATATTTCGATTTTCTTGTCATTTAAGAGAATTTCCTAACTGCCCATTCATTTCCTATTAAGAAACGTTAACTGAACAATTCAACATTCACTGTTAATGTTTTGTCCATAAAGTTAGCATGAAATAGTTTTTTGTCTGGCTATTACGCTTTCAGTAATGCTAAAATATGTTTCAAGAGCACTATGCAAAGCCTACAGGGTCTCTAAAGCGTAACATTTCCAACGATACTCCACTTCGCTCCATCCGATTTGCCCTCACTTCTTATGATCATTTGTTTCCTGATATCTATTGATAGATTATTCAAAATTGCCCCTAACATTCTATTAACAAACATTAACCTGTAGCGTTTGGATATCATGCTCTGCTTCGGAAACTGGTTTTAACGAACGTGCGTAGTCTGCATTTAAAGCACTTAATGATTCAGCTATTCCGTTCAGCTCCGCATCAGTATCTCGAAATAATTGTTGTAAATCAGTGAGATCCTCGACAGAACATATCTGTGCAGCCTTTAAAAAATAAAACCTCTGGTTACATTGACACCCAAATTTTGATTTGATGTTGAAAGGAGAATTGAAAGCGGTAAGTGGAGAAACTTTGATATGCAGTTAAGACTGAAGATTCGTGAGAAGAAAGACATGACAGCGTCATCTTCGACCATCTGTTTTGGGTAGAATGATAAAACTGCTCACACTGACGAGAGATGGAGTTTCTGAATGATTAGTTAAAAAGAATTGATTCATGTAACCGAACATAAAACGAACCGAAATTTTTGACACTGGGTACTCCATAAATTCATGACCTTCACCTTCTGTCAGGCTCGATTCTCCCCCTATGTTTTCCTCCAGATCAGAGCTTGACAAAGAGGATAAAGAAACCTAAAATTAACATTTTGTATATGTACAAATATTTGGATCTTCACGCAACCTGCGCTACTTATCATTAGTTTTACAGTGGGATACCATATCATTGATCCACTCTCTTAATTCTGCAACGCTCGGAGATTAATTCTAGTTAAGAGGTCGAAAATAGCTGATAGCCTGCTAAGGATGGCCAGTTTTTGAGCGCTAAAAAAATTGTGGTACTCTGAAGCGCAACCTGTGATTGCATCGAGGTGGAAGGCAGATGCGAAACAGCGACCCCTGGAACAAATTTGACGTCCAAATGCGATACTTTTTCAAAAATCACGCGGAATCGCTCACAACACAATTCCGCATCAGTAGAATATGGTTCTGGAAGTTTAGCTTTTTCCAATTTTTTGAAAACATTTTCACGTGCAAGGCACATTTCTTTTATCGCGAGTAGTTCTTCGCATATTTTTGCATCATGTTCCACAGGTGCACTTTCAATATGTGCGATATCTTCTTCGACCAATTCAAGCCAGTTAAGAAATGTTGGGAGTTTCGAAATAAGTTTCTCCTTTTGACGCTTCTTCTTTTTCGACACGTTTTTCAGCTTTGATATTTGTTGGTCAATTTTGAATGTCCATCGTGACATTTCGTTAATTTGATATCGCCGACGCTCGTCTTCGTTATTTATTGTTTTTACCTGCAGCAAAACAACTTTGAGATGTCAAAGTAGCGTACTAAGCGTACATGGAACTCAGTGCCAGAAACTGTATGATTTCACATTAAAGTCGAGAACAATAGATATCACTCATGAAAAAATGATTTGAATTTGATGATATGAAAGCAAGGAAAAAATAAATAAGAGTTGAACCAATAATGATTAAAAACGGAATAATTTTCGTTCGTTAATTGTAAAACATTTACCTTTTCCAGTTTTCTATTCCACGGAATAAATTCATTGACTTCAAATTCCTCAACCAGTGGCAATTTTGCCTCTGTAATTTCGGTTTGAAGGAAGGTCTCCATCTTGTCCTGTTCATCTTTCAATTGTTGGATTATTTTCTCGACATTTGATTCTCTGATCACCTTTCGACGCTCACATCGGTCAATCAATTCTGTTCGAAGTTTATTCACAATCTAAATATAAATATTGACTCATAGGAGCAACGCTTGCGTGTTAAATGAGTAAACAGCAAAAAAAAACAATCGATGCGCGTTCAGTTTCAGTTCCAGCGAACAGTAGATCGTCAGTTCAAAAGTAAATATCAAATCGAGGACTTCGGCGCTAACTGAACAAAAACGATTGATAAAATAAACCAGACAGTTTCCAGAACTTTTACGTTCGAAGAAAAAAAGATTCTCGCAATCTCATTGTCGCAGCTAAGCCCTCTTCATTGTCTCTTTAATGATATCGAAATTCGTCAAAGATTTTTGACTGGCGCGGAATCGAACTCACGCCTTCTGAACAGGTCGGATCCTCAAAGCCCAGCTTTACACCAGTACCCTATTGGCCCATTTCTCACTAATTTCTATTTTATTTAAGTACTATCTTCTTTATGCACTATCATCATTTTATGCCGGCTTTTCGCGTTAACGGCGACACTCTCCGAGTGAATTGGTTTGAGCTTCCTGAATCAGTAACTTTATATACGTCAAATTAAGAGGGATTAAATTTCTTACGAGATAAACGCAGTCAATGAACGACTCAGTAAAAATCAATATCCCGGCTACAGCCATCAATGAAATGCGAACGAGTTAGCCTTGGATTGTGGATCGTCATAGGTCCATAGACCACAGTCATAAGAAGCGGTGGAACAGACGGTACAAAACAACTAACTATCACATAAATTTCTTCCTTGAAACTATCTCTTGTGTGAGAAAAAAGAAATCAAATTGTCAATCTACCTTGTTAGCTTCCTCCTTTTCCGAATCACAAAGCTGGTCAGCAAGCTTTTCAAGAGATTCTATCATACTGATTTCCTTCTGCTCATCCTCCTGCATAAATGTATCATTAGCAAGAAAATCAATTTATTTGACTGCTGTTTTTATGGTGCAAAAATACAAAAACAGTAGCGACAAAAGCAAATGTATGCCCTCTAGTCAGGCTATATTTTCGTATCTATCAACGGAAACATTTCTCGCCTGTAACTTTAACATGGAAGAAATCTGAGTTGCTTCTATGTTTTGTTCTAGCTGGTCGATATTAACGAGAGAATTCTGCAGTTCGCTTGCTGTGGCAGCAAACTGTTGAAACAGATCAGACGACCCTGTTGGCTTGTCCTGTAAACGTCAAGTGTTTTACCTTAACTGGCTCTCAAAACATTACCCTCCAACAGTGTTTGCGCTGAATATATTTCTGTGAATTATATCCACTGCACTCATATATGAAATGATTAATGTGTTTGATTGACAGGCAACAACAAAGAGAGTACTAGAATATTACTTGGTGAAGATGTTTTTCTGCACACAAGCAGTTGAAGCCACAAAATTTCTCGATGTGTTGCAATAAAGAGCTGTCAAAACCCAAAGAATGTAAAAAGTAGTATTCAATATATACCTTCATTCATCATGCAAGTTTGAGATGTTTACTCAGTAGCATCAGCTACCAGTACATACTCAAACAAATAATTATAACAAATGAAATGAAAATTTCTGACATCCACTAACTGCAAACCTATGCGAGCACTGCTTACCTCTAACGCAAAAACTGGCAAATTTCGTATCCTACTGATAGTATCGGTAACCTCTGCATCAGTAATGGCCATATTTGCACCGTCTTGACATCTGGTAAGTTCGCGGCCAAGACTTTCAATCTTGTCGAACACACCATTCATTTCGTTCGTCTGAAATGAAAGTCCAGCCAGTTTACAATCATTGGTCGGTAATTTTAAACTACGCTCCTGTTAATATATCTTGTAGGATTATTCATCTTGATTCAAAATGGTTACCCTAAACAGTTTGAAATTAGAAGGAAAATCATAAAGAAAGAAAAGATGAGCATCTAATCACAATTCGTTGCACGTCGACTTGGTTTCCTTCAGAGGCATCACGAATGCATTTCAACAAATTTCCTTCAGCGTTCTTTACAAACTCTTGGAATTCTTCGAATTTCAGAAGGAAGTCTTTCCTCTTCGTCATCAATCCCTTTATTTTTTCCAGCTGTGTGACCAAAAGTCGCAATCTATAAAAAATGTCCATAACACTGCTCTGGGATTCTTCTAGTTGTGATCCATTCAAGTGACCAAAACTTCATCACTTCCACAAAAGGTATATCTTGCCTTGATTGAAAGTATTATTCGCAATGGAAGTATATTTCCCAGTTGCTGCTAAGTTAGTCACTGCTGTCACAAATCCCTCCCATGAAAAGTGACTTTCAGTTGTACCCACTGCATGGTGAAAAGCGACATGTTCAAACCATGCAATTCAAATAAATTGCTTCCTATGTTAATTCTGCCTCCAAGAATAGTTTCCACCTAACCAGTTGGTGCATTGCTAAAAAAAATGTTCCCTTCGGTTGCTCCTTTTTTTCTAACCCTAGTCTTTACTGCTTATTAATTGATGAAGTGTTAATAGCTCACTACATAATATACTATGCTTCGAGCAAATAAGTTGTTTAGCTTATTAAACATAGCTCGTTCTATGACTATAATTTTATAATTAGCGTGTTTACTTATGCCCCACGTTTATGCATTTGGTCTGGAGATAATCGTCAGCATTTTCAAAGCCGTTAAAACCGCCCTGTTGTAACGGTACTTACTTCTGCTTCACGCGGTCGCATTCTAGCTGAAAGAATGACGCTTGCACTGATTCCAGTTGTGCACAAAGTGCGTTTGCTTCAGGATTATGCTCTGTTTCAACGTGAGACAAAAGTTCATCCAAACGACTGCGCACATGTGGAACCTGCAAAATATTCTTATTCCAACCGATTGATTTCCGTTCAAACCACTACTGTAGGTAAAATATCCTAGAATAAATGGAATGATCTCAGAAAATTGAACGACGGTGTGACAGTGATGAGAACTGATTACTCTGACAACCAGGACGCTCTGAAAACGATATATAAAGAAATGCATTCAGTAAGTGTGAATGAGCAACAGAAAATGTAAAGCGACGAAACGTTAACTTCCCAGTGAATTTCTCAATTCCCAAGTGATGAGGGGTTCATTATTGAGTTACTAATGCTGGTCAGAAAAAGAGTCTGACAATCCTTCATCATTCAGAACAACTTTACAACAATTTCCATAAATATTTTAATGAGAATCTTAGGTTAGTTATAAGAATAAACTTAATGAAATTTTTATTGATCCTAAGCTTATACCATTGGATATTATGAAGGCGTTTACAATCTTTAATAATAGGTATAATTCGCATGTTCAGACTATTAATTCCGTCCCAAGAATTTCATGAAATAACTGTTGTAAATGTATGAAGATATTTATGCTATTTATATGCTGATCACAACGCATTACCACTGAACACTCTCGTATTGATTTAACACATGTTAATGTAAATTATTCGAGTAGTATAGACAACCATCGACTTACGACAGTTGGACTTACGATCAGCCGTCTTATAGCCAATATTTCCTAAAATTTTTCTTCGGAGGGAAATCTTACTACGCAAAACTGTTTCGAGATAATAACAATGTGATATCACGGATTCAAACTGATAAGTGATTTTGCCACAGTGATATCAACGACTGCACAATTACATTGAAAGCTCATTACTTTAGTGAGGTACAACAATACTCATTACTTACAGCATCACCATAATGCTACCCACTGCTTCATTATTTTAAAACAACTTCCTCACGTTGAAGTTTCCATAATGAAAACGGGTGTTCTATTCATAATGATGACCAGTTTACTCAATCCTCAGTATAATTACAGTCGTCTGTGTTAATGAACCATTCAAAAAAAGTATCGTCTTGACCAAACAAACTAAAGAACAGTATGAAGGTCGTTGATCCCGAATTGAAAATTAAAGTGATTGCGCAGTATGAAAGTGGAAAAAACATGTTCACAATCTCAAGTGATCTCAAATTGTTACATTTCGCTATCATAAAAAATGCTATTCGATGAAAACATTAATTAAATAGTGAAAAAGGCTTATCTGTAGAAAATATATTCATTTATGCTCAACTTCGAAGTGCGGATGTTTCGTGGTAGTTCATAACTGTGGTCAGACTTACGACCAAACCTGACTTACAACTAAACTGTCGTGACCGCAGTCTTAAGTTAGATTTCACGTTTACTTGATCAGAATAGTATATAAGGACAACTCTTTAAGATACTGTGCAGTTTTGTTCAGTTGGCTCAATACAATATTGATATGTGCCAGCTTGGAGCACAGTCTAATTTTGATTGTTATTTTGAATCAAAACATACATTTACAAAATATTTCTTATTATACTATAGTACATACTATTGCAAGAGATCGACATTGTATTTCACGTGAGCGTGATCGCGTCTGACATGTATCACGTGAGTCGATTGTAGATACTGTGAAACAAGCAAGATTCATCATCAGTTATCATAACTGCATGAGCCTTTGGTTTGCAGTTGCTCAATCAAACTGATGGCGTATTCCAGAAGAGTTTGTCGTCCACCTCGATCAAATACTTAACTCATTTACTACATTCAAGTAGCGACCTAAAGATCAGACAGCTGTTTGTACTTATCGTCTCGAATAAGAAGTATCACTGATGACTGACTTGTCGAGTGATATTTCCGGAGCGATTTAATGCTTTTTCCCTTCATCGTTCGACATTTCCATTTGAAAACGTTGGGAAGTAGTGAAAAGAAAACTAAGTAATAAAAATTTTCAGTTTATCCGCAAGACATGGCGAGAAAAAGTATGTTTCCAGATTGTACCGTTTTAGTTCAAATAAATTAGTGATGAATAAACTGTCTAAAGAGGAAGGGAGTGAGCAAAACGATTTCAGTTCCTGGTTGCATGAACTGCTTTTGATACCCTAACGATTCAATTTCTCCACGCTGCTTCTTTCTACTATCAAAATGATTTTATGCCTGCTGGATGAATATCCAACACTTGCTGTAAAATGTCGTAATAACACAAAGTGTTGCATATGATCAATATCACTTATGTGAACAAATGACGACTTGGTTGAACGAGCCGTTTCATGTAGTAAAGTTAGCAATGAACGAAAACAAACATGTATGTTTGCTGAACTGACAATGAGACTTTCATACGATTGTTTAGTGAAATAGAACACATGGAACAGAATGAATGGGAACTGATGTAACAGTTTAACATCCTTCTCGTGTGAACGTGTTTGAAGATTTTGGTGAGGGTAAGCTAAACAATTATTCATACCAATACGATCTTACAGTGTGGTGTGGAAACAATGCAGTTTAATATTCTCGTCGTAATATCATTAGTACACCACTCGGTTCCCAGCGAAACTTTCCTCCACGAACGGGAGTTGTTGCCGAGCGTGAACAAGGCTACGACTTGGCTTGTATGTAATTATCCGTGTATATTGCTTTTTTCGTAGTCACCATAAAAATACTCATGTACAGAGTGGATTATTGGACGATGCTTCCTGTGACTGATGAAAGATTTAACAAGTCCAGGATAATCAGAAGAATTCTTTGGTCAGAAAATGGGAATGGAAGATAGGTTTTCGACTGACTAAATTCACAACTCGCAGGTTATAACTGAACAGACCTTTATGACTGGTTATTGTTCAGGCTTACTCAGCTGTAACTTTCAGGTGGACAATTCACAGCCGTTACTGAAGTTCATCAGTGTATTACAACACTGACCATGAGCATAAATAAAATGACGACATTTGCTTAGGCTTTGCGTGCAGTTCAACAGAGCTATGAATAATTATTAAAAAGAGAACATAGTGCTTAACGTACTGGGTGTGCAACATTACAAAACGAAAGACATCTCAACAACGCCTGTTTAAACAAAAATTTTTGCAGTGATATCGATTGACAATGAAAATGTAAAAAAATTTTAAAACAAACAAATAAAAAGCCATCACACTTGTTCATCACAAGCAAAACAAACAGACTTAGTTTAGGAGTATTTTTACAACATCTTATCAAAATAATATACAATGAGATGGACCTCTGATTTGAACGATCTCACTTTCGATTAAATCATAAAATTTTCAGCTCAATCGCACGTCATCTTTACAAAACCTATGCAACTGTAAATTATATAGAATTCACGATTTTCATCTGAATATTGAAGGTTTTTTCCAATCACAGAGTTACAATCATTGAGATAAAATTATAGGATGAATTGAAACAAATCTAACTGACTCACAGCAGCCGTAACACAAACAGAAGTGCAAAACATAAAGTTCATATCAAGACACAACCTGAGTGGAGGAAATGGAGTTCCAGGTGTCATTTTCTTTTTTGATGGCTACAAGAGTATCGTAGAACTGCTGAAGGCGAGCGAAGAGGTCCATTTTGATTTGAATTACCTCATTCGCCTTTTGAATGATTCGTGTAAGTCTTTCGCGCTCACTTTCGCTTAGATGTTGTGCCTCTTGTTCGATGTCCTCAAATGTCGAGAATGTGCTTCATTTCGAAGGCAAACATTTTATCGATAAGATAGGAACGCTAGTATCGATAAAGTAGTCGTTTTATCGATAAGATAATAACAAGAATCATACTGAGGTGAAAGTGCGTGAGACACCAAGACCTGAGACATCAAAATTGATGATCAAAGGTAATCGGATTGAATCATAAATTTTTCAGCTCAATCGCACGCCATCTTTCCATATTCAGAAGAAAATCGTGAATTTTTTAAATTTACAGTTGCATAGGTTTTGGAAAGATGACGTGCAACTGAGCTGAAAAATTTATGATTTAATCTGATTACCTTTGATCATCAATTTTGATGTCTTAGGCCTTGGTGTCTCATGCACTTTCACCTCAGTATAACATGAACAATGTCCCACACGAACAGCAATAAACCAGATAAATTGATTCAGATAAGAGCATAAGGATGAACTGGATAAAGTGCTTCCGACTGAATGAAGTGCAATGAAGCAAAAGTATAGGGAGGACGAATCGCTGATAAACGAGAATAGAATAAACGAAAGAAATCAACGCAGTATACAGCATAAATACAAAATGAACACAAAACACACCTTCAGCACTTTTGCAGCCACCTGCAAATCTGCTTCACCAACTAACGACAACTCCTTTACACGCTGCTCCGCCCCTTCCAAACGTCGATCAACTGTGCGTCGAAAAACGGTTATCCGATCAAGAGATTCGTCACGTAATTTGGATAAGCTTGCTTCTCTTAATGCTGAGCACTTTTCAATGAATATATCCAACTGACTGGCGATACTTGACCACTTAATCGTATGCTTTTCGCTTTGCAACTGTTTCTCGAGCGAATCGCACTCTTTATTGATTGCCTGTAGACTTTCAGCAGCCTTCTCTTTCTGCTTCCATAGGGTACTCAATAGTTGAGATTGTTCCGTATCCACTCCATGTGCTTGCAGCTTGCGATCAATTTCAGTCACGGCACGCTGAGTTTGCTCGTAATCTAGCCAGCTCTGTTCTCGTTTACTTATCAACTGCTCTTTATCACACAGTAAAGTGGAGATCTAAAATAACACACTCTAAGAATGTTATTTTTGATCACCTCAAATGAGCACTGGGGTGTATCTGCAACGCTAAACCAGTTTCATCATGATTCTCGATATCAATTGAAAAGTACAACTAGTCAAGCAGAGAACTGTACTTTCATCATCATTCCACTCGAGACATTGTGTTCCTCAACTCAGCTCATTTGTAAGCGTTTTTTACCGCTGCATTCAAGTGGCATAAGAATTGATTTGTCGCAAGGGTCAGAAATAATCGAATAAATACCTCTGTAACGTATTTGTTCGGTTGCCTCTCAGAAACTGCTGTATATTCCTGAAAGCATTTCCACCAATTCAGTTGTTACTCATTTTCATCATAATTGGTTGATTTCGAACAACATAATTGCTTTAAAATCGATTCTTTGATGAATCATGAAACAAACTATTCGCTTCCAAAACACCATATCCATACCTCATTGAATGTGTCCGCAATTTGTAAAGAAAAAAGATTCATGTTTAAGGTTTGAAGCGAAAATGAATGCCGGATGCAGTGAACAGGTATATATATATATATATATATATATATATATATATATATATATATATATATATATATATATATATATATATATATATATATAATATATATATATATATATATATATATATATATATATATACTCCTATGAGAACGGCACTGAATTGAAAATATTCACTGCTTCAAAAACTGAAGATTTAGGTTCAGTACTTTTGTATATTTAACTGTGTATACGCCTAAAATGAAATGCTTAATTGTTCCCATCCAGTAACATTAACGGTAGCTCTAAACACTGAGGAACCGCATCGTCTACATGTGCTGAGTAAGAAATTTTGTTTAATTCACACTCTTGACTGAATATGAAAAGTTTTGTAGAAACTAATATTCAAATAAAATCGGGAAATTCACGAAAGGACTCCAAATTGCAACAACAAAATCAATATCAAATAACAGATTCTTAGAATCACTGAGAGCGTTACTGAGATACAAGTTTGTTCAAGCAGCATAACACTGCGTGCGTTACTCGGTTATGCAGACTACACAGCTATAGAATGGCATTTAAAGCGTATCGCCGCTCTAACAATTCCTTCAATTTTTCTGTCTGTTAGGAACACGAATAAAAAACCTAGCAGCGATATCGAATCGAATAATTTTCGCTTCATTTAAGTGATGCAGATGAACAAATACATGCTCATTTTATATCATAGACCACAGTGCGCATTTACTGTTAATATTTGAACGGTAGGCAAATTTATGCGCGGAACAAAAATCAATGGATGGAAATTGCTGAATAGGATGATTTGTGATCAGCTGTGCCATACACTCAGATTGGTTATGTCATTATTTCAGAAATCGCTCGTGGATTCGCATTTTGATGTATATATATATATATATATATATATATATATATATATATATATATATATATATATATATATATATATATATATATATATATATACATATATATATATATATATATATATATATATATATATATATATATATATATATATATATATATATATATATATGACATCAGCGATGGCGATGCATCATTACATTTTTGTAAAGCCACTTATTTTTGGGGACAAAAAAACTGAATGGATGAGTGTTAATGGAGAGAATGCACAAACAAATCAATCACATTCGTCTGGCTTGAATACATACACTACTTGCGTTGCGTGAACAATTATTCCTATTTAGTGCTATGAATCAATCGTCTTCAAAATCAAAACCATCGTCAAACAAACAATCGTGCTGAAAAAAAGACCATGTTCTAAAACGTCTACACACATAACTGTCGCCATAATGTACCTTTACAAATTGTGCTATTTCCAATATTGATTGTAACCCTATAGACAATTGTCAAAGAGTCTCGTTTCAAACAAAATAACCTTAATTTTCTCTGAACGTTTCAATTCGACTAAATATTGACATTTTAGTAACGTCAACTTATTACTTCCAGTCTAAAATTTTACAATTATGTGAAAAGTATCTTACTGAAATCTTTGCTAACAATGAATTTTACTGCAAATTGATATAAATAGAAACAAGATGATAATTTTCACTCCCAAATGTTCTTCTATATTTTGTTAAAATGTTCCACTCTATCTAACGGAAACATGCATCAATCGATGAATAATCGTCAGTTTGACTGTTTGCGCAAATAACAGCAGCTTTGATGACTGAACTGGCAACTAAAAGTTCTATTCTTATTAATCGTAAAATGATGCGAAGGACAATTTTGAAGACGCAACCGATGTGCATATTTTGCTTTCCAAACGTCAACAACCGTCTTCCTTATGGAAGACAACGTCGAACGGTTATTCAACTGAAAGGACACAATGCTCTGTTCAGCAGTCAGTTGGAACGATAATTCACGAATGATTTGTTTGCGAAAATTTCCAATCGATAAGGGCAAAATAATGTAATGATTAGTGAATAGTGTAGTTCATCATTCGACAGAGCGTACTTTCATTAGCTTTTTTTACATGATTTTTGAACACTGAAACAACTGTGAAACAATAGCTCACTTGGAAATGCTGAAGTAACTCGGCAAGTCTCGAGCTCATGTCGCTAGTATCAATCCACGTCTTATATTCCTCTCGTGACAGTGACTCCACAAGAAACTTCATATTGTTCAGTGCATCCATTTTGTCTTCATATTTACGCGGGTCCCCCTTAAAAAACTTAGTTGAATGTGCCATTATAACTGGCAATACTACCAAATGTATTTTGCTCTGTTATCACCAGATGTGTTGAAAACAGTATTAACAATAGCCTCCAAAAACTAAAACACTTCACGAATAAAAATTGATTTATCACGACAAAAATATTTTGCCAACAAAGACTCCTCGTTGCAATGTTCATATATTCACGTAACTTTTCAATGAGAATGAAAACGTCTAATCAACTTCACATCAGTGTTCACAGTTTACCTCAAAAAACATTTATTTATGTGTTCATTTCTTTTAGTATTAGATATTATATTTTCTTTTTTACGGAACAGTTGATGCAATATTCTTTCCTTTTTTTGCGCGTCGATTTTGACCGGAATTTTGTCGTTTCAATTATTTAAACAAACAAACATACGCTAACGAAATCAATCCCAAATCCGTCTCATTCTCTACTGAGGTTATGAAGGTTGAAATCAACTATCTTGCATGACTGGATATGTCCACTTTTCTGATAAGTTTCAGGGGTTTCCCATGATGCACAAACGCATAAGAGGTTGCTTGTTTGAAAAGAATTATCTCGAACTGAATGAATACTATGAAAGCATCTACGTATTTTGTAAATGGGATATCACGAAACAGACCACCTTAGCAGCTGTTATCCACCTTAGCATGAATGTCTTTTGCTATATGATTAGCATTCGCTAAAATTGACACTCATTACATAGCAAAAATAAACTAATTGAACGCAAGCGAAATTCTGAAAAAAAAAACTGTGAAAGCAGTTCATATTCATAATTATATCGCCTTTGATTCAAACCAGTTGGATCGTCGTCAAAATCCAGATGAAGAGCGATAACTTTATGGAGAATCAGTGTGATAGGAAGAAAACGATGAAATCTACTGTACCAATCAGTCTTATGTTATGCCAGACCAGTAGAGAGATTCTCAGGGAGTGCACATACACGAAAGTCTCTTTGCTAATTAACTAATTTACGCGGGCTATCTTTCTACCAGTGCTGTCAGACCGATTAATAAACCATTCTGATTAATAAGTTTAATCTGAAAACGTTTGATCGCCCTTTCAGATGTTAAATAACAAATTGTTGGTACCTTATTTATATTAATCCAATTGTACACATTATTGTGGTTGTTCTCGAACGCCGAGAATAGTGGAAGTACAGTATTGATGAGTTTGACACGTGCTTGAATGGCTTGATGCATTTTTGGAAAATCAGTGATGCACTGTTCGGAGGAGCCACGCATCTTCAACAGTGCCTTTCTTTCCGATTCCAGCTTTTGTGCCTTTTCTTGGCATTCCTTAATTCAGTGATTTTTCGGATTATTCTGCCTTTTGGTATCACTTTATCACAATTTTTGTGCTGTGGGACAGATAACAATACAAATATAGTAAATGCTGCAAGATTATATATTTACAGTAATTCAAGACTTTTCTCACCAATAGTTCACTTGCTTGTTACTTCCCATGTCCATTTAAAATTCAGAAATCACAAAGTGTTTCAAATACGAACTGTTTCAACACTTTGATAAAATTAGAAACAAATCTTGCTGTGATTCAAACATTTCTTTGAAGTATCAGTTCAATACTTTGACAGCTATTTGTTCCGATGCACACAATTCATATAGAGACAGACCGTTTATGCTATTATTTCAAGAAAGTAAAACAAACTAATTCGAAGATTAATTTTTTCACTACGAGCAATGCTTTGCAGCTAGCGCCAAATTTCCTTCAGTGAATTTAAACTGTTGTATTAAGCAGTATCACAAATGAGGGATGGAATTGTGACGAGACTTCATTAGATCCTTTCGTAATAAAATATCAAGCTTGTTCTATGGGTATATATTCGGTTGTTTGAAACCTTCTTCGTGAATAATGCATTGAGAAAATCAAACAACATTCTGAATCAGTACTGTTATGTCAACATGTGAGTCAACGACAACTTTCAGAAGGTTACATACCATACAATAAGCAATCTTTAGATTCATTGCTTTTTCCCTCGCAGTTCGTTTCTGTTCTCGAATTCCATCCATATCTATTGAAAATTCATTCTGTTATACAATGAACTGACAATAATAATAATGGCAATATAATGGTTAATGTAATAAAACGCCTTAGCGAATATCTCGCAAATATGTATTTTACGAATATTAGTTAAATTTTGGACTTTATATTCATCACGACATGTAATTTATAATCTTAATCGAATATAATATGAAATTTTCAAAATTTAGAACATGGAAAAAAATCGAAAAAACACCCTAACTTACATCTGGAAATATCTTCCAGTTGAACAGCCATTCTTGAACTCATTTCCTTGTAGTTGCTTCGATCAATCTCGTTAGCTCGAATAATTAATCTCTTATCAGTACACAATCCTCAAATTGACAGTTCAATTGTAATTTTTATAATACGACACTGAAAGTGTTTCATATTTCTCGAATTCATCGTTTGAATAAATGAATGAAACAGAAATGAACTGCATTTGCAATGTGCTTGAATTTTACTGATTGAAGATATAAAAGTCAAACATTTGCGATAGATTATCAGGTATTGACAAATATGAATACATCTTCTTCCTTATGATGTTTCGTTCAATTTTGTGTGCACACTACCGAGGATCACTACGATTCCACAATGCGATACAACCTCACAATCAAATCGCTTCAGAACGATTCAATTCCAGTCATCATTTGCTCAATACCCCATCATCATTCCAACGCAATACATCCACCTCTTCTGATCAATCAATCACAACCACCACTCTCAGCTACAATTCCAAATCGCCCAACATCACTCATTAATTCTCATCCATCAGCTGTACCTTTCAACCACTCCAATCACCCACTTCACACCGTTACAATGCTACACCAACCCAAATATCCACCAAAAACGAATCAAAGAACAAATCCCAACGCTTCTATTACACCATAGATCTCTTCTGTATTCCTTCCCTGATTGTGTCTTTTCGTTCGCTCGAAACTCATTTCTTCTTATCCGTATATAAGTTTTTTTCTTTTCAATGTAAAACAAGTAAAGTGCCAGTAAGATTAGTGAGTATTAGAAATGAATGAGAATGAGTGGTAATGTCGGTTGCAAGTTATGAAGTGAACATATCATTTGAACTGTTTTAAGATCAAACACTAAAACTGCATCAGTAATAATTAACCACTTATTTATTGAGTGTCTTTTTCAATAACAACAACAACAATTATATGAATTAACATGCAACTGAATATGACATCGGCACATCACCATCATTACATAATCATAATAACAATATCAAGTTTAATAATATCAATGACATCCAACGATTTCAATTTATTTCTTTCCAGTAGATACTTTCGTCTTCTTGGTACCACGAACCTTCTTTTGTCGATTCTTACGCTCTTTGCGCTGTTTACGACCCGTCTTCTCCACTTTCAACGGGTTTTGCTGAAATATTATTTGCACTTATGTGAAAAGTCTTACACTTCATTCAACTGAAGAAATGAATTAAATCTGCTCACAACATCTTCCATTAACAAAGCTACTGTCTGTAACTCAAATCAGGGAAGCCTGGAATCGTATAAAACAAGTATACTAATATATTTATTTACATATCACGATAAACCCAAATGAAAATTCAGAAAAGGTCTTCACAATATGACAACAAATAACGTGGCTTTACTTCCATAAATGCAACACGACTTGTATTGTTGATAATAACGAACGAATGTATACCTATTACTAATCGTTAACCTTAAAACAGCAAAGCCAAATTATTCAGGTATGGATTTGAACCATCCCAAACGAAACCATTGGACAACGCTCGAATTGAAAGTTGTCCGAATTGATGATCATACCACATCAACAGCACAATCACCATACAAAACACGCATAATTCAGTTAAAACTCACCCTCAAGAAACGATATTTCGGTTCGAATTTCTTCGCCAAATCGAGTGTGTCGTAGACGAGTGCGAAGCCAGAGCTTTTTCCACCACCGAACTGACATTTGAATCCATACGCGAACACAAGATCTGGCGTGGTTCGGTAGAGTTGAGCCAACTTCTCTCTAACCTCAGTTTTTGGAACTGACGCCCGATTTGGGTGCAGAATATCGACAACCTTAATTTGTGATTATCGTTAGCTCAACCAATAGAGTTTTTTCATGGCAAAACTTCTTAACAGGGTGGATCGGATCGCTTGGTCTTGTCAAACTTCAACTGACGTGAGTTCATAATCAGATATTGAAAAACTCATTTTGAATGTGAACTCTGCACAGAAACGACTAGAACGACGTTTAGTAGATATGTGATTCGCAATGATATTCATAAAATGCACCGTAAGAATCGATGATAATAACAATGGTAATACAGATAAAATTTAAAAAACAACAATAAAGCAAATAATAATAATGAAAAATAACCATTTGTTTACGAGCCAACAATCGATTCGTCATAACTTTCCGAGTACGAATGGTCACCACAGAGTCGGTCTACAAAACGAAGCAGATTATTTCAATGATTTAATTTCGATCGTGATGACACACCCATCGCATTGTTTTTTTAATAAAGTTTTTCGAAGATATTCTGATTTCAGATACTTTAGTTCAGAATTGTGCACTCTTTTCTTTCTACGTAATATGAAGATGGAAAGACGATATAACGATAACACCAAACAAAAACGAAGGAACTCGATAGGTAATCCAGTTAATATGAACATTAAGAATTAAGATATTGGAAATAAAATTCGATAAAACATGAAAAAATAGATAAGACGCGAAAAAAATCAAGAAATTCCTCAGTGAAACGAACCATTTTGACAGCAACTTGAATGAGTGCAACACAGATGGACTTAACTTATTTATACCTGAAAATTTGTAAACTTCATTGAATCAGTGCCCATTCGCTAAGCAAAACATTACGACGTAAGCTAAATAACGCGGGTAACACAAGAATAATAAAGCTAAATCATGTTGAACCAGTCGTTTCTTAAGGAATGAACAGGCATGCGAATCTACTAATCTTTGAATCTTTGGCAAGTGAATCTTTACCTCAATAAAATTACACTCCATAAGAAAACATTGGCATGAAAAAATGACGACGAAATGCGAAAGATCTGCACAAAACCATCAAAATTTTTCTTGAACGATTGCAGATCCTTACATTGCCATACAGATCTCTTAATAAGTAGTCCTTAAACGCTAAAAACACACAAAAAATCCATCCAAATCAAAACTTTCCCAGGATCCTGTAGAACAATATAAGAAGATGCGACTTGGTGAACATTCAGATAAAATATTACGGTATAAATGTCGTGTCGATGAGCACAACAACGAATTTTGTTGCTCATTACAGCACGAATTATGTGAGCTGGATCAATCGCGATTAAGATGTAGTGAGGAGATTTGATGAGTGCTGTCTCTATTCCAGTTGTACCATTCTATTCCTGTTCTGTTCCGAGGAATAGAATAGAACAGTTCTTAAACGAGGAACGCACAGAATAGAATAGAATAGAATAGAGTCATTTTGGAGCGGGATAGAATAGTATAGAACAGTTTTCAAAAACGTGCAATAAACTATTGTATTAGAGACATCACTATTCGTTAGTATATAACTGGATTCATCAGTCAAGAACGAGAGATTTCACATCAGAAAGACATGAAGTTTCTGCTCGATAAAACTTTATCAGCAGCAATATGCACAGGAATGTGTGCAATCCTTCTTTCTACCGGTACCGTGAAACACCAATTGCTGTTTGTTTGCGTTATCCCATCGAAGATCCGGCGCTGTTGCGTTACTCTCCCAAGCCCGTAATTCCGATCAGTTAGCAGCATTGTATGATCCATTTCAACTGCTCATTGAGGCTCACCAGTGCGTACCGGATGGTACGTGTAATACTGCAACCTGATTGTCGGCAAAGAACCTCATCCAGTCGACCAATGTCCCAATTCCAAGACGCTTCTGTCTTTTCTCTTCATTTCACGTTGTTTGTCAGAATAAGTACACCATTGCATACGCCCTAAATATGGCACCTGAATTCCTCCTTCGCATATAAATGAGCACCTTCCAGAAATGTACCGGCCAAATAGCACAGCGTCTTCTTTACGGATCACCAACAATTTTGTTGCACTCTCTGAATTCTTCGGTCTGTATGCGATCGAATCAACATTTTAAGATTCTGACACTCGCAATTCCGACCGACTTCCGGAGTCTTTCAGTCGGAATCCGAATGTCGCAATTCCGACCGAAGTTTGTCAGATTTTTCAACTGAACGCCGGTCCAACGCCATTACTAATTTGAGCATTGCGTCATTTCACAACTAGAAGAGCGCCGTCCGTGATGGCATCCGACCGAATTCCGTCGTAAAAATCCGACAAATTTCGCTCGGAGTTCCGAGATTCGGATTCTGACGGAAAAACTCTGAAGTTCGGCCGAAATATGGGATATTCGAATCTCAAAATGTGAATTCAGTCAGATTCCGAGCAAACTGATACCTCTTTTGGATGTCATTACTAAAATGCGAATTGGAATGCACCGCACAACTGAGTACTTTTAGGTTCAAGACGAGCGGTCCTCATGCTTGTGAGCTCCATTATCCCCTTCGATGGTTTGCTCAGCCGTCATTACATGCCCCCACCCATATTTTGGTCACATTTTGGTCATGTATGTCATTTGGGATTGTAAATACTTCGTTGGGTTTGATATGAAAAACGTTTTCGATGCTAACATAATATTTTTCCCAATTGTTTCACCATCAATGTTGTATTATTGCATGGAATGCTGATACCACTAAATCAATGCATGGCACATTTCTGCTGCGAACTGAATAACTTGTGATTATTAATCTGATTGTTTGTCACAAACTATCGAGTTGTATTCGCAGGGAATATATTCAACATCAGTGTTATATCATTGCATGCTGTTTACAACAGTTAATCTGATCAAATCTCAATCGTTAAACACTGGTTAATGTTCAATTCTCATAATGAAATACCGTTGGATACAGCAGATTCTAGGCTTTCAGTATGATACATTTCATGAAATATTTTGTTTATTTGAGCAGATGTAGCCGATTTTCTGAAGATATGTCAAACTATTTGAACCATCCTATAATATCGGCAAGAACAGCACATTTGATCTATATGGCGTGATCAATGATACAGTTCTATAGGAATATCACGAGCAGCATTTTCGAGCTACCTGCATCCCCAGGTTTGCCCAGCAACCCCATAGCTTCTTGGCTCCATCGGGTTCAGCAAATTCTAGGCTTATCTGGTTAATTTGAAAAGATGTAGCTGATTTCCTGAAGATATGTCGAAATACTTCAGTCTTTCCACAATACTGCCAAATTCTGCATATTTGATCACATTAGCGTAATCCGTGATACAGTTCTGTAGGATTATTTCGAGTACCATTTTCATACATCCTCACTCTCAAATTGACACTTTATCTCATCACAAGACGCATCTACTGAAAGAGATAGCAGTGATGAGTGATGGAAGGTGATTACCAGCTCCGCTCAAGCTAACCTGATAAGATGCTGTACACGTTAACAACAGAATGTCCTGAGAGCATAACGAAACCGGAACACGAAATATTTGGTGCAACCAACACTTGGGAAAGCGTATCAATTTAGCATTCTTAGCCGAAGAGGGTAAACGCGAAAAAAAGAAAAACAAGTGAAAATTATTTTCTTTTGTTTGTGAACCCGAAGGCAAAATTCGAAAAAAAAGAAAAATACGAATACATTCAAGGGATATCAATAGGATTTCCGTAGGAAACAAGTACAATATATAATAAAATGATGCTTCACGATTAAAGTATTCTCATCCAATACGCAACATCGGCAATAGCAACATCCGTTGCCTAGTCGTCTTTGTCGTGGTGTCGCGTTTTGCTCGCACGTGATGCATATAAAATTTGCGACAGAAAGCCTCACAACCGTCCCAGCTGAATTGTCCACGCCGGCATTTATACACGGAACACACAACATCACGGCTCCCATCCTGAGAGCCTATAAATTATTGTATCACCAGTTTATTCTGAGAACAAAATTTATTTTATTCAATGTGAAGTTGTTAACCAATCAATTCAAATCATATCTAATGAGTGGGAAGACTAACGGAAGCATTAATCGATTGTTTATGCATATCGCTGTGTCTATCCGACTCATTCTGATATTCATACTCCTCGGTTTCTCTTTTGTTTCGGATGAACCTGCAAGGAAGAATAACGGTAAGAACAGAGCCAGAGTTAAAACATTAGAAAGTTATGAGGACACCTTGGAAATTGTTTCTAATATTGTTCATGGCGTTCAATCATATGATTTATGCAAAAAATGTTAGCAAACTTTATGTGAACATCTAAATCGACTGGGTTTTGTGTTCTGAATCCCGGTTTTGCTCAGATCTTGAATTATTATCGCTTGGTTTGTCTGGTTTCTGGCCACCATCCATTCTTTTTGTTTCTTCGATTGACATCCATCCACTGGATCCATTCACGATACTTCGTCGACCTGAAATCTAGAATATTAGGAACGAATGAGAAGTTTTGAATAAATTGAACACTAAACTGCAATCGAACGCGATTCCTGAAGGAATCGCAGAATCCAACGGCATCCCGCCATTGGATGAATATCATAAATGAAACACTAAAAGGCAACAAGATCAGCCCAGGCCAAATCCCAACCCATCCCACCCGTATTGGCCTGGAACTGATTCTAACTCTTTCCCCACCCCACCCCGATCCCCCTACCCCACCCCTTCCCATCCCCTCGTATCTGCTACCACATGCGGTAATAGCCCGTCCACCCGACGTCGCAAACCATTCTTCTCAACGACCAATACGTTTGAAAAGAGTCACCTCAAATTTTTCTAGAAATCGTTTTTCCTATTGATTTCGTCTCCAATTTTTCTGATAAAAAATTTCTAATTTTCTCAAATATCTTGGAAAATTTCAAGTTTTTTCAAATACGTCACACAATTCCAATTTTTTTGCAAACATCTTAAACGATTTCAATTTTTTTCTAATTATCTTGAAATTTTTTTGATGAATAGGAATTGTTTTCGAGTAGACGTCGAGTGGACAGGGATTGTTTCACGATGAATCGCCGTAGCTGCCAACAAAATTTTACATAACATTCACATGTAAAATTTCATTGGTCGCTACGGCGATTCAGTGTGAACGCTCAGTGAGGCAGTTTAAAAAAATTCCCCGATTTCCTCATTTCAGGGCGGTGGCCCACCCTCCCGACCCCTCCACCGCCTCTGGAATTTTGTTTTTATGGATTTTGGATAAATTTAAATCCAACAATTTCAATTTTTTCAAAGAATCCAATGATTTTGCAATTAATTTCCTTACTAACTGGATGGATTCATCTATGAATTCTTCTGAATTCATCTGAAATCTTTGAAATACCATCCATCTAAAACCAATTGAATTCATCTAAAATCTTCCACCTTCATTCCATTCGCATGAAGATGCATTTTTTCAAATATCCTAGACGATTTCAATTTTTTTTCAATTTTTTCAACTTCAAATTATTTCCGTTTCAGTTTTTTTCAAATACCTTAAACGATTTCAATTTTTTTTGCAATTTCTGAAACAATTTCAATTTTTTTCAAACATATCTTGAGAAATTTCAAATTATTTCCAAATATCTTAAACGTTTTCAATTTTTTCTTCAATTTCAATTTCTTTCCAGCTTCAAATTTTTTTTCAAATATCATAAACAATCTCAATTTTTTGGAATATCTGAAAAAATTTCAATTTCTTTCAGTGTTTTAATTTTTTTCCAACAACTCGAGAAATTTCAAATTATTTCCAAATATCTTAAACGTTTTCAATCTTTTTTTCAATTTTTTTCAATTTCAATTTTTTTCAGCTTTAATTTTTTTCAAATATCTTAAACAATCTCAATTTTTTTTGGAATATCTGAAACAATTTCAACTTTTTTCAAACATTTCAAACAATCTCAAATGTTTGTAAAAATTTTCAAAATTTCAAAATTTTTTCAAGTGATTTGAACAATTCCAATTTTTTCAAACATCTGAAACAATTTCAATTTTTTTTTCAAATGTACTGAAAGATTTCAAATTTCTTTCAAACATCTTAAACGGTTTCAATTTTTTTCATTTTCAGTTTTTCTCAAATGCTTTCAGCAATTTCAAATTTTCTCAATTATCTGAAAAAAATTTCAAATTTTTTTCACCTGATTTGAACAGTTTGAAGTGTTTTTAAAATAACTTCAAAATTTCAAATTTTTTGAGATAATTCAAGGAATTCCAAATTTCTTTCAAATATCTCAAATAATCTCAATTTTTTCGAACGTCTTGAAAATATTCAAAGTTTTTCAAATACCTTAAGCAATTTCAATCATTTTCAAATATCTCTAACAATCTCAAATTTTTTCAGATGCCTTGAAAGTTTCCAATTTTTTTCAATTATCTTAAGCGTTGACTTCAAATATCTTGAAGTCAGTCCCACTTCAACATCTCCAAGACGACTGTGAACAGTTATGGACAAATACGACAGTATAGGATAGACAAATGCAAATACAATGGTAAATGACATCACGAACAAACATATATGATAATAATTTTACAATTTTTTATTTTTAGTTAATTTTCGAATTTTTTATCTTCATTTATTTTTTGTTTTTTTGTTTTTATTATTTTTTTGTTTTTTCTATTTTTATCTTTTTTGTTTTTTTTTAAATTTTTATCTTTTTTTGTTTTTTATTTATATTATTTTTTTGTTTTTTATTTTTATTTCTTTTTTTGGTTTTTTAAATTTTTTGCTTTTTTTGTTTTTTATTTTTTTTGGTTTTTTTGGTTTTTTAATTTTTATTTCTTTTTTTTGTTTTTTTAAATTTTTTGTTTTTTTGTATTTTTCGCTCTTTTTTTCAACTTAAATAATGATGCTAGTAACGAGAAATAACAGATGAGATTAAATGACCATTCGATTTCTACATGGCAATATGCGTGTATTTATCAGATCAATTGACTCTCCTAACTCCCTACCAAAATATATCACCTATGACTGAAATGAAAACATCTTCGAATTATTCCTCAAAAAACTTATCGATTTCATATTTTCATAATCTCAACTCTTCAATTTCAACTCCAACTCAAGCTTTAGTCAACTGATCGTTGTGCAAATCGAATGTCCAAATAAATGAAAACACACAAAAATGAAAGTGAATTAAGTAAATCAAAAACAACAATGAATAAATGAGAGAAATATGAAGTAATAATAGCAAGATAAATTATTAACGATAATATGAAAGAATAACAATTAATAAAAGAAAATTATGATAACAGGTAAAAAAGCGAAGAGACAACAATGACAATAATGACAATACAATACGATACGATATCAATAAAAACAATAATAATACTAATAATAAAAATAACAAAATACAAAATGCAGCAACAACACGATAAAAATGACAAAATAATAATAAAAAAGAGCAGCAACAACAATAATAATGACCGAGGACAGCAGGAGCAGCAAACCAACCAACACAACACAACACACCAAACCGTGGTAAAGACCGGGGACCCACCTAACAACACCACCACCAAC
>JAPYMA010000693.1:0-46961 GCA_035041965.1 Anisakis pegreffii | reverse complement strand
TTGCTATATTCCATCCTCTCCGAACAGTGGATATGGATAATTTTTGTTGTGAAATGGAAACGAAGCAATGCAGTCAATGCGAAACACTTGTAGAAATAAATAATCCACTATAGCTCATCTCCCTTCAAATTATTTCCGTGTTCTTGAAGTATCTTCTTTACAACAAGCAACATTATGATCATTCGATCAAATGCAGGTCATTACAATCAATTGATCATAAGTGTTTAGTTTTGAGGGGAAAAATGAAATTATGATGATGAGTTCATTCCTGAAATTGTTTTATATAATAATAATGTAAGAGAAAGAAGATCTGAGAGTGAATTTCGACAAATCAAAAGTGCGAAAAAAACTGAAACAAGTTTTGAGACGAGATTATATTATAAACGAACGAAACCGAAGATATTAAAAATGTGCAACGATGCATTAAATGAACAACGACCATGTTAAGAAACATTTATCAATACTCGTTGAAAGTCCTTCTTATAATGACAAATAATGCATCATAATTTCGATCATCGTTCTTTTCATAAATTATTTAATAAACCGATTCAATTGTTTATTTTTCATCAATTGTCCAATATTCACTCTCATTTATTCATTTCATTAACCTTGAAAATTGATTCAGTACTCTTTTCGTTTACTTCACAAGTGAATTCGTTACACCTTCTCTGAAATAACGCAGCACAGCTGCTCCAATCTCCTAATTGAGTATAACCGTCATTGTTCCGCGTTGATTTAGTGCGTACGTCTTACTTTACGGATATGCATTGTCTTCTTTTTTGAATTCTGTTTATAACATGTTTCTGCTAAGTGAATTCAAACATGAATCTCCGAAAATATTAATTTATCTGACAATGGTTCCAGAGAAAAAACTCTCAAAACTCATCATCTGCGAATACAAATTACAATTCAACAAAGAAACGATTCAATCTAAACATTTCACGATTTCATCGACAATCGATATGCAATGTTTGTTTTTTAGATTGAAATTATTCATTGGTTTATATGCAATTCAATTATGCACACTACTTTCTTTGTTGTGACACAGTTCCGGGTTTGGCTGATTTCAAACGCCAAATATATGATAAAATTGACTCCAAATAAATAACAAATGCAAAAGATTTCCATTTCTACTCATTATCGACGCATGCTGAGCCATTAGTTGTTATATGCGGACAACGAAAATTAATTCAATTGTTTATTGAGCATAAAATGTGAAATTAATGCAAACATTTCGACCAAAAACAACAACCAACAAAAAAACCGAAATCAATCTTCCGGATATTATCAATTCAGTTCACTTCATCAACTGATAGATTCATCATTATAAGGCATACAGATCAACATGCAAACTTATAACGGATAACAATAACACGGATTTGCTATTTGTTTCAAGCATCCAATAGAATTTCAGAAAACAACAACAACAGCGCCACTAAAATGCAAACTTTCGCAAACGGCGGAATAACAGTAACAACAAACGAAGTACACATTTGTGGCATTAACGAAATCGCGAAAGAATTTTCACGCACATTTTCATTCACGAGATTGTGACAAACGGATGTTTCTTCGAAGAGGAAATGAAATAATTAATCTTTTTTTCGTCTAGATGAGCACACTCTTTTGTGGAACCAGTTTTGATATACATAAAAAATTAATATAACCGAACAAACATTTCGAGCACGATTTTCATTCGCTTGTTCATCAAGAGTTCTATCAAAATTTGTTTCAGGTTTTAAATTAATCGTTAACCTATAAATGAAATTTGCTACGAATTCAATGTGAATCACTTAACTATGAAAAGAAAGGAAGATTCATAACATTTAAATAAAAGCAACCAACGAAAACGAACACAAAACAAAATCGAATGTGAATAATTACAATTGAATCTAGTGAAGGCAGAAGATCAATAAACAAACTCGGCGGGTGCTTAGATCAAGTGATGGAGGAGCGAAGAATAAAAGCAAAACAATGAAACCATGAAGATGTGCAAAGTGTGAACGTTCACAATTGGAAAAAATGAAAAATTTTCCACAAGATAATTTTTCTGATTTTCACATGCGGTCAGTTTCAAATCGTCTACAATCAATCAGAAATTATTTCCTTCCATTTCGTCAAAAAACACTTTAATAAAGTATCCTATGCTGAACAGTGATGATACATTATTCAGAAGAATACGTGCGATACGGCAAAAAGCTGCGCAAAACATAAATTGAATAAAGCATTGATGAGAAATTCAGTGAACTATCATCCAAGTGCTTGACCATTGCACAAGTGAACACCATAAAACAAACGTGTACGACGCCAATCAATAAGCCTTCTCACTCACAAACGAGCAGTACCGTTAAGAACCAACGAAAGAACGGCCATACGAACGTAAACACCGTTCTCAGCTTGACGGAAGTATGCGGCTTGCTCGTCACCATCCAGCTCATGACTGATTTCATCGACTCTTGGTAACGGATGCATTACGATTGGCAGTTGACGTTCACGACCTGAATTACATTACTTGTAATTGGTAAGTTGAAAACAGAGATATCAATAAAAGCAGTTCACCTTTGCACGTAGCACCAACAGGATGCGTTACTGCGCCGAGCAATGACGGCGTCAATATGAAGTCACCCTTCATGCGATCGTACTCCTCTTGTGACGCAAACCGTTCGCGTTGTATTCGCGTCATGTAGATGACATCCACACCAGTGATACCTTTGCGAAGATCTTTGAACACTTTCTGAAAAAATTAAAAACTCAATCGAGAAATTAATGGCGACACCGAATTAAAACTGAATTAAATCTTAATAATTTTTTTTGCAATATACAAGTACGTAGCGGGTTTGAGTCCCACTCGCAAGACAAAGTTTTGTTCGAAATCGAGTGGTATGCCAATATCAAAAATTGAATGATTCAAAAGAAAAAAACCTGTTTAAAACCACGATTAGCCACATACTCACAAACATAAGACGGCATCGCAAGGTCATCGCATGGTATCACGTAATGCAGCGTAATACCACTGTAGACACACAATAATTTGGCTAGTGAATGCACCGTACGACCATTCTTTAGATCGCCAACCATTGCAATCGTTATATTATTCACTGTACCAATTTCTTCACGAATCGTGAATACATCCAGCAATGCCTTCAGAAGAAACTCATGATCGAATGTTAGAAAAAAACATGAAAATGAAGAACAAATCATCAACAAACGATAGCAAAAATATGATTGAACGAAGCAATTCATTCGAACACGATTCATCAGTATTAATGTGATTTTTATAATACCCGTAAATAAGCATATGAGCATTGAATTCTAAATTACTGAATGAATGAAGAAGCGCACCTGCGTTGGATGTTGCCCGATTCCGTCGCCAGCGTTTACAATTGGTCGTCTAGTGACAGATGCCGCACGTGCGACAGCTCCTTCTTCTGGATGTCTCATTACGATCACATCCGCATACCCGCACATGATTTTGACAGTATCTGAATCACTTTTGTGTGCTCACCACTTAGTTGAATTGATTTGTTAGTTATGCACTGCTTCTGCTGAATATACATACCTTCAAGTGTTTCGCCTTTTTTCGCAGACGATTTGCCCGGATCAAAATAGACAACTGATCCGCCAAGACGCTGCATTGCAGACGCGAATGAACTTGCAGTCCGCGTTGATGCCTCGTAGAACATTAACGCCATCACACGACCCTTAAATGCTAGCAGCAACATCAAACAATGCTATTTCAAAACGGTTGTTTGCGATTTCTTTGCGACGCTCGAAGAAAGCATTGAATTTTGATAGATATATCTCGTATTTGTTTGAAAGCGATGAAATAAGTAACCTTCAACACATGTTCCAATGGAATCAATTTAGCAACATCGCGTTTGTATTTTGCGGCAAGATCGAACACAACACTGCACATCTCCTTTGACATACCATCAACCGATGTGAAGAAGGCACGTTGCTAAAGCGATTGAAAAGACTTGTTAATCAAAATAACGAATCACTTAAGATAGCTGAGATCGACCGGTAACTACTGAAAGTGAAACCTTGAAAAGCTCATCGAAAGGCGGTGCGCGAATGGTCGGTGATACACGACGTGACTGTTCGGCCGATTTTTCAGGCGATGAGACGAGTCCAGTTTGAAGTGTTAATTCATCGCTTAGATTATCAACTGTACCTTAGACAAAGTTTTGATTCATAAAAAATACATCAAAATAATATGAAAAAATGAACGCTCTAAACAAAGATGAAAAAATTTAAGAGAAAAACAATATTGACAAGAACTACTGCACCTAGACTGGTATCACCATCACCAGCATACAACTTCTTCGCGTTTATTTTTGATTCTTTCTGTTCATCAAGCCTTACATTGTGTCCGTATCCAGGTTGAACAACAAAATTACCATCAACGTACGCTTCCTGAAGAGTGAACAAATAATGAACAGTTCTACTGAAAAGGCAACATGAAATAAATACCATTCAGTAATCAACAGCTTAACACACACCTCTCCACGCAAGACAACCGTTTTCACACGTCCTTTCAACGTCTTTCCTGCGTACGGACTCCAACCGGCTTGACTCTGTCCACCCGTCTCTGGTATCGTCCATTCATCCTCTAGATCAACCTAGAAGAAGAACAATAACTCAAAACGTTATTCAAATAAATTTTTCATTCCATAACCTCAAAATAAGAGCAGATGACGGTCACAACTTAAAAACAAGATAACAGTATGTGCAATCAAAAAAATCACCGCAAAGTTCTTACGTTCATGCCGTGAAAACAAAATTGATGATACAACATCGATTTTGTTTTCACGGCATGAACGTGTGAACAAAATCAACCACATAAATAGCAGTTTCACCTCAATATATGTATTCTTTTGCTCAGGAAGATTGAAGATTCGTTTCGGGTTGTGATAAAGACGATCAATCAATTGTTCCATTGTAAGAAGACCTTGTTTGACCGCATTTAGAAATAACGGTACCATATATTCGATTGATGAAAAACCAGGCACATTATCGCTATGTTTTTCGTTCAATAGATGTGGTGCTTAAAGGATTTTAATTCTGCATTCGTTCGTGCTCCCATGGAACAAATGGTCCAAATAAAGCAAAAATTCCTGATAATGGTGATCAAACATTCCAGTTGCGCTTAGTGAATGACTAACCATGATCAGATGCGAAGCAATCAATAACATCAATATTACTCCAGAGTGCCTTCACATCAGCAGATGTAGCTAATTTTGGACGTACTTCTTCACATCCATCACGTAAACTCGTATTATCATTCGAAATAAACAAATGATGAGGACATACCTGAAATTTAGTTTTTGCTGCATATGAAATTTATTATAAGAGAACCAAACACGTCGATACAATATATGACTACTTGCATGCGGAAGAAGAAGAAAAATGTTCAAAACATAAAATTGCTAATTTATAAATAACTGAAGGTATCACTGCTGAGAACGTCCTTTATTAAACAACTTTTTTCGCTAATTTTCGATAAGAATCAACAATAAATTGAATTCAATCACGTAATTCTCACCTCGCAAGTGATCGGCCAGCCTTGTCGTTTCGCTTCGCGAATCATTTCAATCTCAATAGCGGTCGAAACGTGTGCGATATGCACTAAACAAAAAAGACAACATCAGTCTTTCACCTTGCTGAGACCGTTACTCTCTTGGACAATTATTCATAGATAATAATACAGCTTAATCCGAAATTATAAGTCTAATTTTAGGTAGATATATATATATATATATATATATATATATATATATATATATATATATATATATATATATGAAATAAGATATATTCATGATGCACTGTTTTACAAAAGAAAGTATCACAATGAACGCTACTGTCGCAATAATGATGACATTAAGAATGATAACGCCAACCAGGTCGAGCAGTCAGCTTAGCAAATGCTAAAACGGCCATCAACGATCGCTGTTCGGCATGACAGACGATTGGGCGATTTTTAGGAAATTTATCGAAATGCTGAAGAAAAAAGACAATCGAACTGTTTCATGTGATGAAGACAAGCTGCCAGTTGCGCCACTACCCGATTGATCAGAACGATGCATTTTGTATTCATATAATCGAGTACTATCAACCATCGAAAGTATTGCTTATGATGAAGAAAAGCGTCATGCACTCAATACAAAAGGTAAGCAACTAACTTGTTTCCAGTCTGCGATTGAAGGCATTTGTAATTTGCTGAATGTCTCATCCAAATAAAGTTTCAAGCCAGCACACGATGGTGCCAACTGAATTAATTCGTCACTATTCGTTGATGTTCCACCAGCAAACAATGCATAATCAATAAGCGATTTACTTGATGCTATCTTCAAATGAGAATGGCTGAGTTTCATCTTTTACAATATGACAGTTATAAATATGGGGGAAAAACCTTGTAAAGATGAGACTAAAACATGCAAAACCGTACTGAAAATCAAATGAAACTATCAGTTCTATAGATCAATATGTATACTTCTACGATGATGAACTGACTGACTGCTATGTGAACTACTTCGAAGTTACTATGATATATAAACGAGAATTAAACATAAATTGAAGTGAGAGTAATTAAACCTTCTCAATAAGGTCGAATGTTTCCTTATCAGTCAGTGAAGGATTCGTATTCGGCATAGCAAGAACCATCGTGATTCCACCAGCCAAAGCGGCACGAGTCACCGTTTCCCACGTTTCTTTATGTACGTGTCCTGGGTCACGTGTGTGAACATGGATATCAATAAGACCGGGCAGGCGATATAATGCTACTGATGATAGACAATCGATTTGAGAATTCAACGGAGGATTTGGTCCAACAAAGCGTAATGCCTAATAAATTACCGAGATTTAGTAATATCGTAGTGGAGAAGCGAACGATAAATTACCTTGATGAATAACTTTGCGCATTTGATATCTGTTATCAGTGGAATACCGTTGTCGATTGCCATACGACGCGCGCTGTAAGATTCATTCCATAACGCATATTTTCTTGCTACATTCTATTTATGTTACTAAATCGAAAATGGAATAATTAGAAGTGAGCACATAAAGAGAATGGCTAAGAAATGACACAAACAATTACCGATATCCATGCGTTCGATATGCTGATACACGATAAGCGCCAGATGCTCGAATCGGTAAATTGATCATCAGGTCGACATCCTTCGTTGTAAACAAATCGGCTATGGACTCGGAAAATGCAGCCGTCTTTTCGTTCGCTTCGAACGTCTCCTCTTCAAACGGCCACTCCAATGTTTTCACCTTGAAAATTGCTTTATGCATAATGATATCCAAACCAAAAACTTGAGATGGAAACACGTGTTTAGATACAGCAAAAAGCAACGAACTAGTGTAAATGAGAAAGACATACAGGTATATCATTTGACATGAAATAGTCGGCCGTACCGCGACTCGCCAGCAGCTCGAAATCCATTTCATGTAACATTCGCACACTGTTAAGCATCTCTGCTTTTGCCTTCAATTGTTGCATTTTCCAAACAATTTTTATTCATTTACTTGTGAGCAGCAAGATTTTAACAGCAAATGAACACTAATTGTTTCCGTAGTTGCTTCAAGAATTATTGGCTGAAATTAATCGAACAGTTTGTCGAGAGATGAGGACAAGTCGCAAAACTAATTTCTTACGTGATATCCACCAATCGAGAGGAAAATTCTTGCTTTGGGCATCACGAAACCAGTTGAGAGAAGTCCCTTTAGGTATGCCTCATAGTGATTCTTACCAAAACATCCCACTTCACCAGTTGAAACCATTTCAACACCAAGCATTGCATCTGCTCCCTCTAGACGAGCAAATGAAAATTGTGGAACCTGAAAATTTATACTACAAATGTATCAGACAGATTCACTGCAGCCGTATAAATTTATAAGTTGATAAAGTAGAAGATGAAAAAAGTAGTGTTTGATCATTCACTGCTAATATACGAAAGTCAGTCGTTACAATTTGGAGAATGGCGAATAAGAAGCGAAAAATGCACATTTTTAAATGATGAAATTAATCTGATTGTATTGAGTTTTCGCTGATCAACAGTGGCAGAATAATCGCGAAGTCGTGCGTTGCCTTGAGTCAAATTAGAGAGAAAGTTGTTGCAGAGAATCAAACTGAGACAGCTACCGCACGAACCTTAACACCAACACGACCAACACCACTGACCACATCAACTGGCTTCAAAACATTATACAAACTACGTTTATCGTTTGCCATCAGACAGCGTGTTGCTAAAGCGACAAAGTCAAAGTCTAAGGCCTTCGTGACAAACGGTAATGAACGTGATGCACGTAAGTTGCATTCGATTACCTAGAAATTCTGTTCTTCTCATTACAACAATCAATGGAACAATAGCAATCGTTCATTAATTTTGCTTAAGCAAACAGTGATATTAAAACTTTGAACATGCTTCTGTTCAACAAGGTGAACAGAAAACATTTCATCATTCACTCAAATTCAAAACAACTGGCGATTGCCACATTTGACACGTATATAAAGCAACCAAATTTTATCCGGAAATCCGAATAGATAATCAAAAGAATCAAGTTGATATGCGATTACCATAAACCATTCCGTACCTTTAGTTCGTTATCTTTTGCGATCAACTGAATATTGAATGGTCCATTGACGTTTAATGCTTTTGATAGTTGACGAGCAATTGTCTTTAAAGAATACAGTTACATAAAAGAAACATTAGAGTTCGATTTTTCGAAATCACTGAGCAAATTATACTATCAGCTTCGAAAAATTCAAATAAAATAGATAAAATATTTCTCAATAATCTCAGAAACAAAAAACAAACATTTACAGCTTTCGCCAGCGATAAACGTAATAAATGGATGTAAAAAGAATGCTATTATGAGAAATTCACTAATACGAGATATAAAGAAATAAAAACTCATACATATATTTTCTCCAATGTTATTTTGTTGATATCTTGCGGAGGAGTTAATAACGTAGCATCGCCCGAATGAATACCAGCATTTTCAATATGTTCACAAATGGCCAAAGCTAATAACTAAAAATGGAAGGAATGAAATGAATACGAGAAATTAATTTGAAAACGCACTGAAATCTTATCAAAATTTACTTCACAGTGCACTTAAGTGATATCAACACTTTAGATGAATTCATGAAGGGAAGGATAAAACGAATGGAGAAAGATAATGTTAAAAATAGTTGAATTCAGTGGCTGACTTTTCCTTCGAAAGCCACTCCGTCGACATCGATTTCTTTTGCTTCCTTAATGAACTTCGAGACAACCACTGGATTATCCTTCGCTACAACAGTTGCATGCGATAGGAACGTCCGTAAATCATCCTCAAGTTCAATGAAATGTTGCTTTTAGGAAATCAGATACACAAACGATAAACTAATGACCGTGAATTATAGTAGTAATTATGAACAATGAATGAATTTCACAGAAAATATCATTAAATACAATCACATGCATTAATAACAAATCAATTTTAAATCAGAAAAGCACCTGATACAGATTTCCAACCTTAATCAAAATCAAAAGTTATATCATTGTGAACTGAAACAATAAAACTAATATTTCAAAAAACAAACCACATTATGAGCAACATTCATTGCAGCACCGGAGAGCACGTATGAAGGTCGAATAAGGCATGGATAACCAACTTCGTTACAGAATTCTTCAGCCTCTTTTACACTGTCAGTTCTAGTCCATTGTGGTTGTAAGATCTAGATTAATTTCAATTTCAGATCAAACTCAAAGCCAAACATAAATTAAAATACTCATTGCATGAACACATCAATTTGCATCTTTAATTATTCAATGGAATATCAGAACAAACTGAATACAATATTTGATAGTCTGAAAGTACTGGGCCAAGAAAAACGTTATATGTCAGACATCACAACTGATCACATTGCTAATTGATTCAGATTGAAATAAAATTTGGAATTTACAAACGTAACAACCAAAAGAAAGAACCTTAAGTTCATCAAGATGACGACTGAATTTGAAGCGATTTTCAGCGACGTCAATATCATCCGGTGACGTGCCGAATATTTTCAGGTCCTGGCAAAGTTCAAGTAAACTTGTCGCTATGTTGTTCGGCGCTTGACCACCAAATGCAAGAACAACACCTTTCGGATGTTCACACTCATATACATCACATACCACCTGTGAAAATAATCCAGTAAAACAACACACTACAGCGACTGCTTCAATAACAAGCATATATGAGTAAACGGATCGATGAACGAACCTCAACAGAAATTTCTTCGAAATAAAGTCGATCACATGTGTCATAATCTGTGCTGACAGTTTCTGGATTGCAGTTGATCATAATCGATTTATATCCAAGTGTTTTCAATTCATTAACACATCCCACACAACAAGCATCGAATTCTACTGATGAGCCAATACGATACACACCACTACCGAGCACGATAACGCCATCTTTCTAAGAGCATTTCTTTTAAAGTCTGCATAAATACAGTTCTAAATTGTCATAACAACTAATTTATATTGAAACAAACGTTTTCGAACGACACATCATCCGAACAACCGTTATAGGTCAAGTAAAGATAGTTGGTAGCTGCAGGCCATTCGGCTGCAACAGTATCGATTTGTTTGATGCAAGGCAACATTTTCAGTTGTTTGCGCTTACGGCGTATGTTCAATTCCACTTTCTCACTAAAAACGAAGTGAAGTTATTCGCTGTTCAATATTGCTCAAATTTCGGAGTGATGCGAATATGACAAATCGAATCTATTGGAGAGAAAATGAAATGCGATTTGCAGATTTCGCGCTGACATTGTTTTTCGTTTCGTTATTGGAAGGTAGCACTAATGTGCTTGAAAATTACAGGTGTACTGAAAATATTGTTGATAAACGTAATCACTTCTTAATGATACGTGAAATTTGACGATCCGAGAAACCGTACTGCTTGGCCTGATAGAGAAGCTCATCCGGCAATTCAGGACACTGGAAAAATGAAAAATAAATTACTATTCGGGATTCAATATTTCATTACTTCAGTTTGAAATTATGCGAAGCACATTTTAGACATTGATGGGCTGAATTCTGTTGCAGCCACTAAATGGTTTTCTGGAGCCTACTTCATTGCTTTAAAAAAAAGAGAGCAAAATACGAGACTTTTATCACTCTCGAATGATGACAATTAAAAGCACGCAAAAGCGAGTTCTTCAATCGCACATCGATTGAAAATATGTTACTTGAAATGACATTATGTTTAAAGCTATTATGAAAATCGAAAGAACGAAGCATTTTCCGCTGTACAACGAAGATATTCATATTATCAAACACTAGATTAACTGCTGACTTTCAGGAAGAGATAATATAAAGTGGAGTGTTTACGGTGTATTTCTCCATTTTGTGATGAGTTTCAATGATTGTTTCCATATGCCTCAGAAACCACAGATCGATGCCAGTGAGTTGTTGAATTGTGCTTGCTTTACCGAACGCATAATTTGCATCACACAAACCCTCGTACAATCCACGTGCAATCGCAAATATTCTTTTATCGGTGGGCCGCGTGAAATCCTTTATAAGAACTCTGTTAATCCGTTCTGTTGCGATCGATAGGTCGTCAAACAATCGAATCTCCTCTATGTTAATTGAAATGTGATGCTCTCGAAAACACTTACTTCAAGCTCGGGTATTTTCGAAAAAGTGCTCGGATAAAAGCCAACAGTGCCTTCATTAGCCATACGAAGTGCTTTTTGAAAGGCCTCTTCAAATGAACGGCCAATTCCCATTGCCTCGCCAACAGATTTCATCACGGACCCAATCTGAATTTTCATTCTTTATAAACATAAATGTGAATGTAAAAATGTACATGCATTCATATTGCCTTACTTATATTTCAAATATTCATATACTGACATAGATGTGAACGGTAATTTTGATGACGATTGACTTGGTGCTAAATATGATTCAAAATTAGATGATAGTTGGAATTTTAATTGTAACGGTATTATCACCAAGAGTAATGATTTCATAATAATAATAATAAATGATAACCTTATTGCTAACACGCGCAAATTTGCACAGATCCCACCTCGGGACCTTGACAACACAATAATCTAGAGATGGTTCAAAGCACGCCGTTGTTTCACCAGTGACTGTATTCTTGATAGTGGGTAATTGCTCGCCGAGTGCCAGTTTAGCAGCTACATAAGCTAATGGATAACCGGTCGCCTTACTTGCCAACGCTGAACTACGCGACAAACGTGCATTCATCTCGATTATGTAGTACTGAAATATTTATTCATCGATATCACATATCACTGCGCTCTTCAACTGCTATCCTTATTCTGTTATTTAAAGCATAAAATTTTATGATGATAATGATATATGGTAACAGACCAATTTTGTCTCTAATTTGAGCGGTATTTATCAATTTCAGACGAAAATTCTCCATGGATTAAAAGCTTGATGGTTAAAACATTTGCTGCGTGAAAAATAATAATAACTGCAAACATAAACAATCAACAAAGAATGAAACCAACGTAAAACCTCAAAAGTACTCGGATTGACAGCATACTGAATGTTGCATTCACCAACAATCCCGAAACTACGTGCCACTTTAATAGCAACTGATCGTAATTTCTGATACTCATCATCGTTCAACGTTTGACTTGGTGCAATAACAATACTTTCACCAGTATGAATTCCAACCGGATCAACGTTTTCCATATTACAAACCTTCAAACAAAAGCAAAACTTAGCCCAGACAACTGTATATCGATTATGAACCACCGATTACCAACTGTAAAATAGGAATGAACGTAGACGAATGAATTCATTTCAATGAGCATAATGAAATAAAAATAAACATACAGTAATACAGTTATCATACGCATCTCTCACAACTTCATATTCCAGTTCTTTCCATCCTTTCAAACTACGATCCACGAACACTTGACTGCTACAAGCAAACGCCTTCTGTGCGATTTCAAGCAATTCATTACGATCGTTTGCGAATCCAGATCCCAATCCTCCTAATGCATAACTCGCACGCACCAGTACTGGATAACCAAGCTGAAAGCCATTACTCCCATTGAATCTCCATTACTTTTACTGAGCTGCCAAATGATACTAATTATAACAAAGATAATAATGATAACAATAACAAGCCAATAAAACCAACTTTATCAGCGACAGCAACTGCCTCTTGCAGCGATGAAGCCACTTCAGACGGCGCCACTCGTTCACCAAGACTTTCAACGTGCTCTTTGAACAGTGCACGATCCTCAGTTTTCATTATCGTCTTAAAAACTGATCAAATAATCGTGTTCATTTATTACATTACTAAATTATACATGTAATCGTAATTATTGTAAAAGAATTAATTACTTCAATAGGTGTTCCAAGAACATCTACACCGTACTGCTTCAATATTCCACTTTTATACAAATCTACAGCACAATTCAACGCTGTTTGTCCACCAAACGTACACAAAATGCCAGATGGACGCATCTTTTTAATAACCTTTAATATTAATTACAAGCATCATTTATCATCATCTTGATTATGAATAGCAACCGATTATTCATTAAGTGTCTTAATAAATAATAACCATTTAATATTTTGAAATGAACATATTAACGTATTTATTGATTCATTTCACACAGCGAATCTACAAACAGCGATAACAAAACGAATATATCACACAAATAAGGCTCACAAATTTTAGCATAATCCATAAGGATAGCCTTCCCGAACTCTTTTTTATATGCTGCACTCAATCGATTATATGAATAATTGTGTTTACAAAAATTATAAAAAATAATTGTGCCCACACCATCAATTAATTATTCACCAACCTGTGTAACGTAGTGCTTATTGACTGGTACAAAACATGTCTTGTTAGCGAATCCTTTTGATGTTTGTACTGTTGCTACATTTGGATTCACCAGAACCGTCTCGACGCCTTTCTCCTTCAGCGCTTTCAACGCCTTAATTATGATTACATCACAAACAGTTCGCTGACACTAATCTGAATACTATTAATGACAAATAAAGCAATCAATCAATGAGTAGATAAAGGCAATGGAACATTTAAAGTTTAATAATCTCTTATTGCAACAAACAAACCTGTGCACCCGAGTAATCAAATTCACCAGCTTGTCCAATGGTAAGACCACCCGAACCTAGTACAAGCACCTTTTTCTGCGCTTTCGACTCCCTTTTACTGGTATATGTAAATCGCTCTTCGATCATCTCTTTTGGCATTACCCGCTTCCCATTCTTCCAATTTTCCACCAAATTTACAAAGATTTCAAATAAAAATTCTGTGTCCGTAGGACCAGGCGAATGTTCAGGATGGAATTGCACACTGAAATAATGATCAATGCGCAAAAGGACACTCAACCATTAGGTACCATTGGATTGCCATATTACAAATTATTAAGCCAAAAATTAGGTACGTATTAAAGAGCGATTTGAATGATATCGATTTCATTTTTATGAAGAAATATTTTATGAAGAAAAAAAGAAGAAATTTTTATGAAGAAATATTCATATAGGGAGGTGTGCCAGCTGCGATTCATCATCAATAAATACAGTGATGCATTGACTCAATCAAGTTTCGGTAAGGAGAAAATATAATTGTTGGGTCAAAGTTTTGTCTGGGGTATTAAATGAACGATTTCTAAAAAATTGTTCGTTAGAATAATACCTGAAATACGGTAGATTACGATGGAATAAACCTTCATTGGTGTGGTCATTAGCATTCACGAATAAAGCTTCAAGCTGATCACCAAGTGCGTCATTATCGACGGCATACCCATGATTTTGTGCCGTTATAACGCAACGACCCGTACCCAAATGAATACACGGTTGATTGTGACCACGATTACCATACCTCAAACACATTCGTTGATTAAAAAACACACCACAACAGCAATAATTTTAAAACACACTTCAATTTATAGGTTTTACCACCAAAGGCACGTGACAGAATTTGATGACCAAGACAAATGCCAAATATCGGTTTCACGTCAGGCTTTGCCATGAACGCTCGTAGGTACTGTTCCGTTTCAGCGCACATCGCTGGATCGCCAGGGCCACTTGACAGAAAAAGACCATCATAACCTTAGTGATAAGAGTAGTATTAGAAAATCGATTATAATGAACAAACAAACAAACAAACAAGTGAACAAACCATCTTCCTTATGAAATGCATAATTCCATGGTACCACAGTGACGGTAACATTATGTTTCAGAAGAATTCGTAATTGATTATTTTTCATACCGCAGTCAACAGCCAGTATACGAATTGAACCATTTCCGAACGTTTGTGGTTTCTACAGTGAAATCGATTATGGTAAGCCAAAATCCGCAATAAAATATGTTTATGAAAAATATTCAATTACAGGTGGTCAACCACTCATGAAGTTTCAAAGTGTTCCCCATCGAATACAACAGAAAAAAAAGATATTCACAACAATTACCTGTACGGAAACTTTCGCTACCAAATTTTCGGCGTTTATATCAATATAAGGTGGTATCGGTTCTTTAGACCCTTCATAGATCAACTGCAATTTTCAAAAATCGAATGCATTCACCATTTTTTTAACTTCAAATGTTCAGTTAATCTGCTTTGGCATCTCAAGGAATGATAAAAATCCATACAAAACAACACTATAATGCAACACTAAAATACTGCTGAGGAACAATATACGTATGAATGAAGATCCTTGGAAGAAATGGTGTATAAACCTACTAAATTATCACTCACCCTAGCACGCATTGTGCCTTTCTCTCGAATAATTTTCGTCAGCATGCGTGTGTCAACACCAGTAAAACCAGGTACTTTTGATGCCTTCAGAAAGTCGTGTATAGAACGCTTTGACTGCCAATGACTTTCACTACCATACGGACAAACCCTAAAATTTTGAGTACGGTTATTGTTAAATTCACAAATATCCAAGTTCAAGGGCGTAAGATCAGACTAAGATTGAAGATGCGAGCTGAGTGTTAAGAATAAAGAGTAACAGGTTCTGCAATGAGTAAAAATGAAATTTTTTGATAGATGCAAACCGATTGACGATAAGTGCAGCCGGCTGAATGCTAGTGGATTCGAAATGACGAGACAGGCCATACTCATCGAACTCTTCGTTGGGAACACCATAATTACCAATTAATGGATATGTAAGTACCAGTAACTGTGATGCATACGAAGGATCCGTCAGTGATTCCACATAGCCAACCATTCCAGTTTGGAACACTTCAGTTCATCAATTCATTTACTATTCGTGCTTGGTGATAACTCATTCGTTCGATTGTGATTTCAATTGAATGGTGAGCGATTACAAAAATTTTAGATTAAAAAAAAGTGAAGAATTGAATTAACAACAATGATGAAAGCAAAACTATCTGGTAAAAATAAATGAAAGGATAAACAACGAACCTATTTCACCGCTGACATTTCCAAAATGACCGAACATCTGCCCGTGAAATGCTCTTTCACCCTCGTCACATTCAAGCAATAACGTTGCTGGCACGAGTCGGCCACTTTCGTTCTTTTCAGCCATATTATTTTAGACAGTAATTCTATGCTTCAGTCACTGCGTTCAACTGAAAAAATGTTACCTTCTCGGAAAAACAAATACAGATAGCATCTTTTTCGTAGATGGAACTTCTCAGATCATGGATGATTTTTTTACTGTGTCCAACAAATATTTATGCACTTGCTCAACTAAAGCAATGAGGATTAATGGCTCTTTCACCCCGGTCACATTCGAAATCACATATTCCGGCTGAACTATTACCAATGTTTTGAACATGACTAAATAAACATAGAATTGTAATCGTCAAGCAAGCCATTTTTTCTTATGACAACAAAAAAACTAAAACTAGTGGTGTGCGAACAAAGTATTGATGATCCCAACGGAGCCCAATTGATTTATCGGAACAATTTACGACGATTTACTTGTTTTTTTTTTGACGATTCATAACGAGAATGAATCTTTATTCATGCTATAAGACGGTAATAATCATATAGCCCCAAAAGAATCGTGATTGAATCAAGCATACTGTAACATGTTTTTTACAGTATGCTTGATTAGCAAAGGCCAATCGTCGTTTGTTATCAAACAAATGAAGCGCTATAACTGATGGATGACGTTTAAAAAATGCACTGTAATTGAATAGATAAGCATTATTGTAAACGAATGAAACATTTCAATTGAGTGTTCAACGGAAAACATTATATCACCAAAATGACGCAGTCAGTTTTTTCAAAAAAATTTCTGCAAGCATTCTGTCCTATACGAGCTTCATTCATTACCATTCTGATGGACCAATCAACTTATTGTCAGATAAAATCTCCAGTCGATGCTAGGTCACAAAACATTTTTCACATTCATTATCACAATCGAACAATAATTTGTGAACTTGAAAGGACGCATTTGAAATGCACTTTTTCAAGTTATTTTGACAAAGAACAGCAAATTAGTGCTGATCAAAAAAGAGAAACAAACAATGAATTTCTTCAAAAAAATCTGGCATTCTCTGTTAGATGTCAGTAAAGTTCCCTGTTAAAAACATCTGAATTGGATCTTGTTGGTAGCAATAAGCCTAAAGAAGAGTATTGAAAAGCGCGACGAACAACAGTCAATTACAAATTAATCGAAATAAACTCTTCACGCGGTGTTCGATCAAGCACGCATTGGTTTCATTCGTGAGAAACCAATGTTTGCCATTTTATTTTACACTTATTCGAGGGTACAGCAATGGAGTACAAACGCAACATTACAGTTCACGAGCACTGTTCCCGGAACTGCTATATATTTGGTAATTGCACGATGCAATATGCCAAAAGACACAATTCGTGCTCGAATTTCAACAACAACCTAGCCGAAATCGTCACTGATTTTTACACTAGTCAATTTTCCAATCAAAATTAACGTGCTAGTTTACAACGTCGTCCGTTAAATGAGAAAATACGATGATCGTTTTTTAAATAATTGACTAGTGAGTCCAATCGGCGATGGTACCAGCAGTTATCATTATTGGTGTGTCGAATTGACGACCTGCCAAGCAAACAAATGGTAATTACTGGAGCGGTTGTTCATCTTTTTGCACAGGAACTATCATATAAACAAGCTTTGTTTGTACTTGATTGCTATACTCTGGAATATGTCTGGAATGAAAAAAGAGCACACATTAATCTCTCAACATATTGATGATTAAATGGTGCCTACTTGGTTAGGCGTAAACACAAAAACCCAAATTATCACCTAAAAATCTGAGAACGCATAAGAAAAAGATGAATTAACATGAAAAATCCCCCTAAAAGCTGAAGAAATAACGTTTCTAATAGTAATTTGAATTTCGAAATCTTAATTCATACGTTTAAAATGCTAGCTTTTAAGTTCTCTCTCGGTGAATTTGAATGAACTTCTAAGTGCGACAATACAGTAGCTTTCATGAAGTTCCACTTTGCTTGAAGCATTCCAGCTATCAAGCCGTGACTTGCTAGAGCACGCATTAACCGAAACGATAGAACTGAAATTGCATTGGTGGCACTGGCTTAGCCAGGATTTTTTTTTTTGAGGAATGGGAAGGGGAGGCGGAATTTTACAGTACACAAAAACTTGTAGCTGAATTTTGAGGTGGATTTTTACATTTCTTTTTCTTTTTCTTTTTCCTCTCTTTTCTCCATTTTTCCATCCTTCTTTTGATCGGTTCATTCTCACTTTTTTTCCCTTTTTCGTTTTCACATTTCTTCCAACCTACAGGAATAGGGGAGGGGGGGAACCTTGCGCCCTCCTTGAGTACACTACTGTTGGTGATCATTGAAAATGGATGGCCATTTCACGCAGTAGGTCATATAGTGCTGTAAATAGCTTGAACACTAATACTTATCATTATGAAACCGTTCTCGGACTAAAACAGAGCAATGTACAAGGAAGTATGAACACAAGTTTTGGAAACGTGCACAATAATGAATTAAATAGCAATATCGACTGATAAACCAATGCACTTATTTATCAGCTGAAGGTCATCGTTACTGCAGCAGGTTACCCGCCCATTACCCCAAAACACCAATTCCCAGCGATCTTGTTCCCGTTTAGTTGAACAAACATACCTTTTTGAGCCTGCCCAGTGTTTCACTTGTTTCTCATCATTAATTTGAAAAATTAAAAAAAATTATTATGAAAGAAAAAAAATTTAAAACACATAAAATAGAAAAAAATGGTTAAAAATCATATTCCGACACTCATTCACTTAGCAAAGATTTTCAACTGAATACGAAAATGAAGAATTTTAAAACTGAGAAGAAATCATGAAGAAAAAGACTCCAAATGTTATATTATGAAAGGTTTTTTCACTTTTCCTTTCCAAATTACAACAGTGAAATTTTTTAGGCGATCTTTAAAAAAACTCAGAATTGCAAGAATCGTTTTTTTTTCAATGGAAAACCAACTTGAAAAAATCGAAACCCATAACCTCCTGTTAAGAAGCGTTAGATGAACAGTAACTGGCACCGTCTGCTTCAAAAATAATGTTTTGCTTCGTTCTGATTCTAACACGTAAAATTATGATGTTGAAAAAGTGAACTGTCTCTGTGAAAGTTCAAATGATTTCATTTCGACCGTTTCTTATCATCACTATCAATGAACGCTAAATATTTTTCGAAAAAAGAAACTGTTTAACACAAAGCAACGAAAGGCAAATATTTTGAGCGATTTCCAATCAGTTATCGTATCTGCGATCTTTATGTTTTGTTTGTAAAAGCATGTAACTGTAATGCGCATCCAATCGATCTTATCCATTCTGAATTGTGCATACGAATTAAAAACTGCAAAATACCCGATTGATAGAGACAACGAAAATGACCGTCAGCAAAAAAAATTTCATGAATAGATAATTGGGTACAAGCTGAACTATAACCACCTGGCTCAAATTCAATAACATCAATGATATTGGTATGACATTTGTTTCCGAGCAAAAAATTTCCCCGTGAGCGTGATTCGAACATGAGACACATTTTGCAATATAATAAAAATTTCAGCCTAGATTTTTTTGCATAATAAGGCTTTGTAGGAAGAGAACTCACAGAAAGATTAACTTTTCTAACAATAAATTTGAGCAAGTCTCATCAAGATTCCAACGAAAAAGCCTTATTGGTGGGCACATTCTTTCGTTCTTTAAAACTATAGTGTCTAATCAACTCGAGTAAATGACATAATGAATAGATAGGCAGATGATTGGATGTCGTTTCTTTCACATATTCATTTGATTGTGTCTCTCTCCGGGTAATGTCACCCAACCATTGATCTTTCGGGCAAATCAACTGACCTTGAATGTACAAATCTCCGAATTGTTTTCTATATGTTGACAGACCAAATATGAATTTAAAATGATATTTTTTCAACATGATACTTTCCTAAATGCAATCCGTGTAGTTACTCCTGTCGTATGGTGGATCGGGAGTGACTGGGTTGAGTCTCTAAAGGGGATGTCCAAAGAATACAACAATATTACTAAGAAAGGAAAGAAAATAATGAAGATCACTTTTCTTTCTGCTTTACGATCGTTTACTTTGCCTACTTGACAACGACGTATCAATCCAATGATAACGACGATTGAACCAATGTTGACCAGTGACTCCAATCAGTGTATGCCATTTGGTCCATTAACTACGACCAACTCTTTTAAATCCTTTTATGACAATTCTCTCCAGCCTCTATCCTTTCTTCCAACAATAGTTCAACGATGATCTCAATTCTCGATTTCAACCAATAACTCTGGATTAATTGCCAATTCCACTCGACAAACTCAATCCAACTATTTGGCCAGTTAATCGTCAACAATTCGAGAACAACTACTACTCGATAATAACACTTTACTCCAATACTTCTGTCACACATCAACCAACCAACCAATAATAATACAATTACAATCCTCCATTTAAATAGATAACCCATAGACAAATTCATCGCACAATAAAACAGAAATCATCATACAACACAATTACCATATTATGAAAATTACAACCATCTATTACTTTCTGAAACATTTACATAATCACGGATCAACAATTTCAATTCACATGACATTTACATAACAAATCTTCCCTTTTCGCGGTATCAGTCGCGACAATCTTGGAACAAAATTCTTGAAGCAGATAATCTCAGGTACTGTAATAATTAGAAAAAGTCTATCGAGGAATTTCCAACGTCAACGTCTGATGAGACCACCAAGGTATGTGTGCGTTTGGAGCGTGAAATCAGAAAGATTTTCCATAGATCAGTGGTTCTCATGTTGTTGCGCATCGTGCCCCTATTGGCCGTATTATGGACCAGAGTTCCTTTCTCGTCGGACAATATATTTCTGAGTCGTAAGGCAAGAAGAAGACTGAAATTGGTTGACGAACAAGAAGTTTGCCGCTAGGAATTCGTCGTGTGTATCAGACGAATCAATTCGTTGCGATCGAACAAGCAACTGAAAACATTTTTGAACGGTTGTTGAAGAATTAATTATTTTCTATAATCAACCTACAATGATCTGCTAAATTCCCTAATTCCCTTCCTGGCATCTTCAGATAAGCCGCAAGAAGGCTGTTCCTCCCCCGTGAGCATCACCGCTATAGATCATTTTATGTGAACACTGAATTTTTGACTCAGTTAGTCAAAGGTTTTACCTTTTTTGTTTACACTAAAAGTTGTGTTCCTTTTCCCAAAGACCCGATGAAGATCTTTTGTACAAATATGTCGAATGTGAGTGATCAGCCGTTACTCATCATTTGCTGAAATTAAGTGAAAATTTTCGATGGATTCTAGCAATAAAAGGACACTGTTGATGTTTGGTTTTTCGTAGGTCTGTTGATGACAAATTTTGTAGGTCAAGAAAGGGGACATTTTTTTAGCGAACGAGACATTCCATCAGTGAAAATAGTTTCTTATCTTCAGTTCTTTACTGACTGATAATAAAAGAACTAATAAACTTTATTTGTATACAACGAAAAGAGCTGTACCCAAAAGATTTGATATTAATTTTGCAAATACAATCGCCTTAAGACTGTAAAAACTTGTGTGGATTTCCATTTACCGTACAACGCTCAACTTTTAAGTTTCTTCAGCAAAATCACTAGGAGATTCATGTGAAGTTAAACTGTACATCACACAAAAACAAATTCTTTATAATTTTTAATGCACAAAAGTGATTTTGGGCCATGAGAGCCATTATAAAATAGTCGTTTGTGAGATATGTTTATTAGATTTGTTCTTGAAGAGTTTACATTGATTATTTATTCGTTTGTTGTAAAGGTTATGAAAGGAATACGATTCGAAAGTACACAATATAATATACCTACTGTACGTTAAATGCAATTAATAATTACAATCACAACAGTAATGTGATAATTATGATATCAACGGTGACAAGAAGAGGAGAACGATGTTACAGATCAGAAACTTTTTGTTATAATAGCATCCTATTAGAAATACTCACATTCTCATGAAAATAATGATGATGGTGCTGACGATAAAATTCCTCAAGACCATTGAACTATCGGAAAAAATCTTTGGCTCGTCGTTCATTTCTTTCAATTTTTAATACAAAAAGAAGACCTATCAAAGGACTGAATCTTTGTATCTTTGCAAAAAAAAAAAAAACAACGGTTTAAAATGATGCAATGTTTTCGAATATTTTCATACAAATTTCATCAAAAATTCAATACATTTACAATTCAAAAGAAGAAAAAGTGGAACTTTTAAAGCGATCAAATCAACGGTGAAATGAACAGCTTTCAAAGAGTGCATATCCACATATTTTAAATTTAGATCTGTAAAATATAACAATATATAAAATTTTTCTAAGACATACGGGATACATCGAATGAAATTTCACAAAGGTCGACAAAAACCAGTTGTAACTATTACACAAAAGAGTTGAGAAATTTTATGAGGTTTGACAAATAAAAGTTGATATCTTATATCGTACAACACTTGTAAAATTTGTTCTATCAAGGAAATCGCGTCCTTGTCCCCAATACGTTTAACATTGGGCAAAAATCCCTGAGCTGGCTGAAAAGAATGTAGATGAATAATAATATGAATGCAAAAAATGTGCATTGCATGAAGGAAGCGAAACGAATGCAATAAATGGTGTTTAAAGTGCGTAAAAGTGTATTCACGTTTAAAATTCGTTGGAAATAATTTATTAACGAGGGAAGGGTTCAGGTTCTTCTTAGAAAATTATGAGCACGAAAGCAACAAATTATCAAATCTACTCTTTTGAAAGGAATTTTTTGATTTAATGATACACAGAAACGCGAGTTACAATTGTTGAGGTCCATCGAAAAACACGTATCTGCCCAATCAGCCAACCCGAATTTAATTTTTGGTTGTTCTAAAACGTGCGACTCTCATCCACACAAAAGGTAACGGTCATTTCAAACAGAACTCTTTTTAATAGTGCTTGCAAAATACCCTCTCACACCTCATCGTTTGCAATTTACAATCAACCGCTTGTTCATTCCCTTCTTTGAGTTCACATTCAGTGCAAAAGTTAAATTCATCGCATTCTGAATTCAGTCACGTCACATTCAGTGCACGAAAAGAGAGTCATCAAATCTTCGGAGCTATACTAACCGTACTCCTGCATTCACTGAACACTGACATAATTCACCAGCGTTTCTTCTCCAGTTCAGCGACTTCACACATGAACGTAATGCTCTTTTTGCCCTCTTCTCTTCAACTAGTGGTTGGCATCTGGAAGGAACAAATAAAAGAGGTACAAATATGCACAAATGTTGATAAGATTTCATTCAGGAACATTCATTTGATAGCACTGAAATTACAAACTGAGAACAACTTTACTCACGCAAATCTTTTGAAACAGGATCCATTTTGTTCATCTTTGATATAACACTCCTTCACACATTCACCAAACTGAACTGCTCTTTCATAAACAACTTTTATGCCCTTTATCGCAGAATTGCCGCTCACTATTTTACTTCCGGATGCTTTCACACTACTCTCACCAAATGTCAATAATTTCGTGAAATCTTGCTTTGGAATCTGTGGACCATCCATTGTAGGATAACATCTTAAAATCATTCATAATTATTATCACTATTGATTATTATCATTATCGATTATTATTATTATTAATTATTTATTATTATTATTCTTTTATTATTATTATACTTATTATTATCATTATTATTATTATTATATTTATTTATTTATTATTATATTGTAATCGTTGGTAGCACCGATGAGTGACGGCAGCAATATTTGTAATAATAATCAAATGAAATCGTACACGCTTGACAATTCACTCATCACGCATCGCCATCGTTAAATAGCAACAGCGTAATTAGTGAAGATAAAGATCAAAAAATATGAATGAGACATAATAAAACAACAAACGAATGCATCTTGGAGTCGATGCATTCAATAAACGTTTCGATGAGTGGTACTTGTTCTTTGAAACATTTTTTAAGCTGTCGCGGTCGTGATGTTAACTATAATTTTTCGTTATTTCCTGGTGTCAAAACATTTATAAGATGTAATAAATAACAATTACAAACAATCCATCTGATTTACATCAAACGGGCAATTTCCAATAGCATTAGTGATAATGATAATACGGAGAATGTGTTCAATAATGAAGCGTAACAATGGTAGTATCATAAAGAACAAGAATTAATAAACCTGTCTAAAATGACTCCAACACGAATCGAAACATTTAAGCGCTCCTTGTTTCACTTCACTTATGCAGAGTTGTTGCTCATTACATGAACACTGTCGTATTGTTTCACCCCGTACAACTGATTCAGAACGAAGTATCCTGCCAGCTTTTGACACCTGTTGAACATCATTTCATCTTTAGATCAATATGGCGAAATGCTCCTCTAACCACTGAAGTCTTTTGAAATTCAATTAACGCTCGCAAGGCCGAAAATTTTTTTAGAGCATTAGAGGCGAAGTGGGCATCTCAGGCCCGGCGCTACATGTTTTGCATTATGAAACCGTGCGATTGAATGTTTTCAGGCAATTCGACTATATTCCAGTGCTAATTGAAAGAGGATTACTTCAGCTGAGAATGTGAATAAACTGAAAAAAATATCAATCAATCACTATGTCACCATTCCCTGGATAGTTATAGATGTGATTTTGATTAGTTCATGTTTTTTGATAGTGTTCTGGATTGTTTTTGTGATCATTTCTGTTTAAAATCCACGGTGCGATACAATAGGGAGATATTCCTAAGATGGTCTTGGAGTGAAGAGTATTGACAGAGAGATATGGACTATGCTTTGTCAGAAGATGACGGATATGATAAAATTGTACTTGTTTGGAGAAAGATTTCCGAAGATAAATTTTTTGATAATTTGTTCATCATATTCTCAATCCAAATGAAGCTAACACATCAAAGCGAAAATCAGAAATAACAAAATAACATGTTTCAAAGAACTCGAGAACTCCTTAAAGAGGAGACGGTAAAAGAACAGATCGCTTCAGTTCGCTAATTGTAATTGATGTTGGTCGACTGTTATTCTCTCGCAATAATTTATGCACGTAGACCAAAGAAATAATCATCCAAAGATGAATGAAGTGGTTACTGTTGATAATGAGAATATGTTAAATACAAATTTCTGGGCCAAGTTCATATGCTCATCGTGAGATGGAAGAAAAAATATCGCACATGAATGATCAGCAAAGCCAAAAGAACAAAAACAGAGCGATAATGCTGACAAAAAATATTTATGACTTTTATAGCATCATCGTAGAATGAAAATGCATCCGTCAGTTCTAAAATATTACTCAAACGCCAAATGTTCCAGTGTAGAACCTGTATCATAACGAAGGCATTTCTAGAAATGCCTTCGTTATGATACAGTTGTGACTATGCCCGAGAAGCTCGGCTAATCATTGATACTAAAAGTTCTAAGTTGCGCGAGCGATTCGAAAAAGAAACTTCTCTTCACTTTTATGACTGGAGTCAAGGAAAGCAACACAAATCTCATTTCCATGTCATCAGTATTCATGAAATTATGACGCATTCTCAGTAATTGTGCGAGGATGAACATCATATTTCAACATCAAATATTCGAACAAATGCATAATGGAAGTAAACTAATAAACTGAGCTTTCTAAAAAAAAGAAACAACTTACTCTTCCACGGATATCTTTTGCTAGAACTATAGTGGATGTCATAGCAAAGAGAGAGAGGAAGAACGACATCACAACCATACTTGTATCGTTAATAATTTTGCAGTGATACGGAGTGTTTATAACTGCTGCTAGTTGTAACTGAAGATTTTGTCTGAAAAGTTCCCGATTTTATACTTGTCTAATGCTTGCAATTTGTGACTATAAATGTTCAGTTTAACAATTGTCTATTCGAATCCATTAAACAAATAAGATCTCAATTATGAATACAAGCTATGTTGCTGTATACAATAAACAAATGAATGCTAAATGACTGGACAAAAATGAATAAATTACAAGTGAGTCGAATGGATCTGTGATTTCAAAAAGCAATGAAATCATACTTAAAATATCATAAAAACAGGTTAGAATATTCTCTCTCAGAGATGACTTTCTCAAATAATCGGAATAAGATGAGATGCTTCTCAAGAAGTATTTATAGTGTGCTACAGTGAGTGAACAGATTATAGATAAACGATATTTCGAAATGGTTAAGCCGAATGACTTGTGTTTATGGCGAAAATATATTGAAAAAATGGCACGAAACCGGAATGAGAATGCAAAACTAATGGATAGATTAATTGGCAGATATTACGTTAATAACTGCTAATATTCTGCAGTCAAATGTTTGGATACAATAGCAAATTCAAGATTTCAAAAAATAACAATAATTGCAAATGATTATAATAAAGAAATTGTTGACGGCATACGACTATATTCAATTATCAGTTATGATCACTTTGAGATGTCATCATGTTAACTTATCTTCAATTCATAGAATTTTAATGGCTTCATAGTGAAATGACAGAGCATTTGATCTTTTTTTATTCTTAGAATTTACGAACAGTGTGCAGTTGCAGGGCAGTGGATTTTATGAATCAGTTATTAAAAATTAATAATTTAAAACGGTATAATAAGTTGTTGTTGAGATTTGTGTGCAGAGGATTTGTATGAAAACATGTTGGAATGAGACAAAGTGTAAATAAGCGGAATACAAACATTCATAGATGTTCAGATATTTAAGAGCACCTCTGGGCATAAATGACTCTAGCATTCGTCTTTCAATTAACCTATGGCATTTATGTGTGGAGGGACAATAGCGCTGATTGATCGTAATAAATGTGTGTGGTTTGTTGCAAGCAAAATTGTTTTCATTTGCAAGTATCGTTATATTGTGATCAGCAATATAATCAAATTGTATCATTTCATTTTACATCCTCGCAATATCATTTGTATTCTGACCTGGTAATGAATCGGTCACTCGACGTAAATCAATTCTTAGTCACTTTTTGCATCTCAATTAGAAAAAAGCGAGCCACTCAGCAATCCATTAATGGAATGGTATAATGGTGTTAAAATGCGCATCAGCTTAAGCAAATAAATTCTTAAGTAGTTATATTATCGAATTGAATTCCATTCAATCATTTAATTACTTACGATTAATTTAATTTGAGATTTAAGATTTAAATTAAATTCTTAAATACAAAAATTTACGAATTCGATACTATGATAAGTACTTTAACACAAAAAATTCATCCGTTTACTAGAAGTGATTCGACGTAGTTATTATTTCTTGAGGCGACATTATGCCTGAAGTGACGTTCAACGAAAAAATTAGTTTAGTTTGGTTGCTCGTCAACAATCCACCTATATGTTGGTACATCAATAAAAATAGATCTAGACCTATTGTATCACCTCATTAATCACTTTACGTGACTAAATTACTTCAGCGACGATAATTGACATCGCCTCAAAACTCGTATCGAAGTCATTTGCAATTTCTATTTGGTTCTGTATTTTTGTTTATTCATTCAATTTGTTTCTTAGTTTTCCCTCTTCCTTTCAAATTGCTTCTTTTTCTCTTTTTTATCATCACTGCAATTGCAATTTTTTCATGTGACTTCCACATATGAGTAAAGACTTACTGCACGTGTGAAGATATTCGTATGTAAATGAAATTCACGTCTAGAATAAATGCATGATTAGACTAAGGTTAATCTAACGTCATTTTATAGTTCTGCACTTATTTGAATCATCTTTCAATTATTTTAAATCTGTCTTTAGAACAGCACAGTATTTGTAACGAACTGATATGCAATAAGCAAATGCATACGTTATAATAAAATAGTTCGATTATGTAACATTAATCAAACTATCATGACCTATGCATCTCTTTATTGCATATCGCTACGATGTCTATGCTAATCGCCTCATTCAGTTAACATCACCGCTGAATCGCCTCTTTCCAAATGCAGCGGTATATTCAACATTGAGTGTAACATACTGCAATAATTTTGAAAACATTGTTTTCAGCCAAAATCGCGCATCTTCACTCACTGTACAGCGATATCTTCCACGCTGAGAAACTTTGCTAAAGTAACGTTGTTTCGTATCATTGGTGATGAAACGTTCAGTTTTTCACTGATGATAAATGAAATTTTTACTTTGGTTCACATTTATGAACAGTATAAATATGGTGTCGCATTTAATGATAAACTTAAAAATAAACACTTCTTCACAAGCTACTTTTTTTCTCAGTGTTTCTTCACATTTCATAACCGAACATCAATTATCACAAACCAATTTCTCCATCATAACGCATACAACTAAACTATGAGTGAATAAACAACAAAACAAGATATACTGGTGCATTAGCAGTTTGAATGATGCCGACTCGACACGAAAGAAATACATGCATGCTCATTCCTTATTTGCAGACGACGAACGCATCTCACTTGTAAACGACCAAAGAATGTACAATATTGCTTAAGCCAACATCCAAAGATGACAACGCAGACTAATTTCTACCACTTCAAAACTGATGTACAGTAATATCTCCATTGAATCACTCAACTAAAAATGCTTTGATACGAAATCAACCAGCTCTGAGCTACCATATTTATTTAGCATTACTTGCTCGATTACGTCTGATGAAACCGCTTCATAATTACAGACAGTGAAATCGAACGAATTTCCACAAGAAATCATCTTGACGTGGAAATGATTTCGCATCATCGCATAAAATGAGTCTCATTCAACGAATCGACTACTACCAAAACATTGAAATGTTGAATACAAAACAGAAGCAAACAAATAGTCCTAATCATTAATAAATCGCATACCCACACAATATCGTATATCCATTACAAATACAACATAATCACACATCACTCATTTAAAAAATTAAAAACATTTATATTCTACAAACGGAAGTACCATAAGTGCTAAAACACTTTAATTAGCAACCAAAAATCTGTCAATAATGCAATAAAATTCAATGAAACGTCAAAGCGATGAGCTACTTACACAACAAATGGACACATGATGCTTTCCTTACGATAATATGGTATTTCGGATAACCTTATGCAATGTAACTACGGCTCTTAATATACAGAACAATGCACTACGGTATTTTGCTTCACTAGACAATTCGTGTACTTGCTAATTGTAAGAGAAAATTTTGGCATTATCGCTTAGATGGTGGCCTTCCAACGTCTAAATCAAATGTAATCGATCATATGTGATAAAATAAAAAGCTAATCAACTTCGAAGATTAGACGAGGAACTTACATTCGGTTTCCCCATCTTGAAGTTACTTCAGTTGATTTTTTTCAACGATTATCATTTGTCGAAAACGAATAAGCTAAAACAGAAACGAAAATATGCAGAATGAAATACTGCGAAACAATTTTATCGAGCAGATTTGCGAGTGAAAATCATTTGATTGTTCGTTTATTATCCGTCGAATTCTCGCATTTATTTTAGCGCTGAAAGGCCTTAATAAAAGCATCTTTGTTCAGGATAACGATGATGCTCGTCCACTTTCAAGAAATGCGTACGAATTTACTCATGTATCCACTTTTTATGGGCCTCGAACCGAACAAAAATACGTTAAGTGACTGAAAATGCGTTGTAATTTGCATCTCGAAATACAGTTTGTTGAAGAACGAGATGACGCTTTCATTGTCGAGCTTTACCACAGGTATGATTACATTGCATTGTTTGATTACCACAACAAAGAATCGATCAAATAAAATGAAACAGAATTATGTAAAAAAGCAAATGAAAGAATGGACGAAGAGAAAAACCACAACTCCCGGTGCTAGTTAGTATCATAAAAACGCATCATTCGAAGACCATCCAAAATAAATTATTGAAAATCAACAAAATATGTGAAAAAAATGCAGATTAAGTTTTTAAGCAGAAATTAATAGGAAGATAGATTCACAACTTCAGTAGAGAAATAAATAGAGGCTCAAAAAATTTCTTGCTGTATTCACACAGTTAATACAATGAAACATATCTTCGGTCATAGGTCAGATAAAATTCAACAACAACGATATTTTAACGCCTCAAACTAAATAAAAGTTGATCATCTTCTATTCAATCTGCATCGATCATACCATTGAAGGAATGACCTACGACCGCTCTTTTCAGAAACAACAAAAGAAAGCGAATAAAATAAGTGACAATTCAAAAGATGGAATGTTTGGTGGTAGTTCGGCTTGTATTGCTCGTATTATGAAGTTCAGTTGAACGATGTGGTGAATACTGATGATAGGAACGTGTTGATGAAGCGACAGGCAATCTACGTGAAATACTACTGGTTGTAGGTGTGCTAGTTGCAGGGATACGACTAGCAGCAGTATTAATACTACTCGTATTAACTGGATTAGTACTGGTGGAAGATACTGGTTGCCATGATGATGGCGGTTTGCTATCAGTGATCGGTTGAAAATATGATCGTTGAGTTGTTAACATATGGCTGTCGTGTGGTAACATTGACGGTGATGGTGATGAGCGATTCTCACGAAAATGTGATACAAATGATCCTGGTTCAGTGTACGCTAGGTGATGTGATTGTCCAACTTGCTGACGTTTACTTGGAGATGCGTTATTGATCACTGTTGCCGTTGTCACTGGCCTCTTCGATTTCTCTTCAACGCTTCTCAAATCGTAACGGCGTCTCATTTCATCGTATGAAGGATAACCGCTGCCTTCAGTTGCTGACCGTGTGCACAAATGAGACGTTACTGGCTCGAATCTGAGATTCCAAAAAAAGGTCATATAAATCGATAAATAAACATAAGCAAATGAATTACAAAACACTCACTTCCCAGATGGGCCGTAATCTGAGTGCAAACGTTGCCTGACTGATTGCGTTGTATCGTAATTTATCACACTTTGATTATTATCAGCACTTTCATCGCCAACACTCACATATGTAACATTGTTTGGCATTTGAATCACTCTTGTTTCAACCTTTAAAACTAACCTTTTAGAACTTCATTCAGATGAAAATTTATAAGCGTAACAGTCAATTTGTCTGAATGTGATTATGCATGAATTCGAGAACAAAAATGTACAATCGATGAAATTCATCAACAATCGAAGACCAGTAAGGGATACTTCGGTAACGGTTTGATGACGTCGTGATTCGAATAAAGTTGGACTGTTTTGTTGATTTCTGAATCGTCTTTCCATTGAACGATCCTCACTTCGAGATTCATAAATCAATTCACCAGGTAAAATATTATTGCTAGGACGATATTGTGTAACATTTTTGCTATCATCTCTTGCATTCACAAAAGCAGTATTTCGTTTTGACGATGAAGATGACGATACTGATGAGTATTTTTCTCTTTTATCATTACTTTGATCAGATGAAAGATTCAGGTCACGACGTTGTTTCTGTTGTTGAGTCGGGATATTATCATAGAAACTATCACGTTTTATCAATCGCACGTCACCATCCACCTTAGAAGATGACGGTGGTGAGAACGATATCGCTTTATCATATTCACTGAGTCCACCACTTATCTTCCTCAAATCATTTCCAGATGTAATAATAATCGTATTAAAATCGCAGTATTTCAACAATTCCTTTTTCTGATTACCGATATTTCTCAGACGAATGGTAGATGATACTCTTCAATAAACAGTTAAAACAAAAACAGCCGTCTGCAAAAGAATCGTGAGTAATCACTGGATTGTGTGGCAAAAGGAAAAATATACATTGAAAGCTAATTCATCTTCATACGGTGGTTGCTTTGAAAATTTTCCATCAGAAAGAGGAGAGAAAGCTGAATGAACGAGAAAGCTGATGAGATCAGTAAGTGGAACTGTCGGTATTAAAAAAGAATAAGATATTATAAGCGATAAGCACATTGGTTCTACCTTTGCGGATAATTGTTGGATGACGTGAACTGCTGATGTTGCTGACTGACTGCTACAGGTGGTTTCTTGTGTGAACATTGATCGTTACTGCTATAATACACTTGATCGGCACTCTTCACGACACTATGAGAAGTTGTAGTTGGTGGGAAGCGTTGCTTTCGATGAATGTCGACGTTTGATGATAACGAATGAGTGGCTTGTTGCTTACTGTTGCTGCCCGATTGCTGGTACGGATCTGAAGGATGATGTGCCGATAAAGATGTGATCCGCGATGGTGGTGACGTAGACACAGCAGGATGAAACGATTCAGACGTAACAGCGCCCTTAGTTGAACTGCTACTATTCATCACTGCACGACGAGTAGCCATCACCGAGCCGTAATAGTCTACTGGAGGTTCAGGAGGAGGTGAAGAATGTGGTGAAAATGTTGGTGAGTTCGTGATTTGCCTCGGTTTTTGATCAGCTGAAAACAGAACGTAAAACACGAACAAAGACAAACAACACGTTGATTCACTCCATCAAAAAATAATTGTTATCATGAACATATCAGATTATGAGAACAATAACGATGCTAGCAGAATAAACGCTAGTTGCATGAAGATATTGCTGTTGCGAACTCGCAACATTCTTGTTAATTCATATCTTAACTTGTCTTGTTGTTGTTAATGCAGATTGCAAATTCGCTCATCACTTATCCAACCTCGTATTATTCACACAAATGCATTGAGACTGCATGCTTTACCTCCACAAACACATTCAAATCTTATATATCATATTTATAAATGCATTCAAAGCTAAAAATATTTAAAATGGCGTAATCGTAATTCACATCTGCACATACATCTTTGTTAATAACCTTATCTTAATTCCTATCAATTCTACAAAAACTGGAATGACTGCAAATCATTCCGTTTACATAACTAAAAACAGCAAGAAATTCATTTCCGACATCGGCGCATAAAGAAAAGATCATTGGTTTCAAACTTTATGCACCTGTCGCATCTCAGAACCCTCAATACTTCGGGTTCATTTCCATCCCTCCGATGAATTTTACTTATTCATTAACCATCAATTTGATGGAATGATTGCTTTTCCGTTCATCTCGAAATTAATTTCTCAAATGTTCATTGCATCTTCCATGTTTATGAATAATTGAAGTTTCGATTAAATTCAATTCTTTATCGCTGGAAAATGTTTTTTCTCACCGATTTTCTCACGGATTGCCGACGTTCATACTGTTTCTGCCGAAATGGATAAATAAACTTCTAAAAATTGAATTCCAGAAAATTGAATTCTTGCAAGCCATAAGAGGAATTTACGGATCGGTTTTCCGTTTGTTCCTAACGCTATACGTAGAAGTAGTAAATTCCCGTAACGTCGGTCTGCCAGATCCGGTAATGAAGCACTCGAGCGTGAGAAACATTGTCGTAGAGTATTTCCTAACAGACGACTGTGGGCGCCGACATATCAAACTGTGGGCAAATAATAGTGCAGTTATCGAATCCCTCCAGTTGGGTAGATTATTCCTTTTTCGGTAAGTACAAAAACGACAATGTCAATGAATTTCTGATTGATGTGATGTCTTGGCCCGTCAGTCAGTTGCTTGGGAAAATCTAAGCCCGAGGCCAAATTTACTTGCCGGTGGTTGCTTTACATCATCATAGCTAACTGTGAGCTGCAATTGTTATTACTGGGATCGTTAATGAAAAAAACGAATCTTTCTTTGATTACCTGGTACCGATGATGTTCTGGTAGCGATTCTTTCATTCACAACAGCCTCGTTGGCTGTTGGCGGTAAATTTTTCTTAGACGATTCACTCCTAGCAGCAATAATGTTGGGACGTATCGGTGGTGCATTTCGATGGCGTCTCGAAACGACTGGTGATTTACCAGCTAATGCTGAAAGCAATTGTATATCGTTTCACATAGAAATCTTTATTTCGGCATTCATACGTTCTCCGATGGCAAGTAAACCACTTTTCTGCATAAAAACAATTCAGTTTCATCGTTCAATTGAAGAATTCATTTAAAGTCGCCTACAATTCGCCCGTGAACAGCGACTTTCAATTTCAGCAATATCCATTCGTATATCGAACATTGACCGTGAAAGTACTGGTCCTAAAGGCTTCACTGGAAATTCAGGAGGATCATTGGCGCCTGGTGGAGGCGGTAGTGTCATACGATCATTCTAAAACACAAAATGCTACAGCGATTTCGAAAGAGATCGCATGCTGAAGACTGTTTACATCAACCACGAACAAATTGGCTACATTCAACTCTTCAGAATAGATACATCGACATTGAACTGAATCAATATTTCACGATTACCATATCGACTATTTATTAATCAGAAACAAATGCTCATCAATTCAAATTACTCTGCCAGAATTCATTTCCATTTTCAATTAGAAATGAAGCATTTCTAATAAAATAAATTCAATCAGTTGTATACACTTGTGAAATAGTTCATACTTGCAATTTTCGTAAACATTCACGTAGTGATTGCATAACTTCTTCATCCGTGTAACCAAAGTCATGTGCAATCGTTGTTTGTATATATTCCATGAACGTCTCGATTTGCAATTTCCTGACTGCTTCTGAAAACGTAAAATGCCTTTGAATAACTGCAACAGTGAAGAATGCAAAGCAAAAGTGATAGCTGTTAGATGTGTAATGCTTTTGTTGCAATCACTTGTTAAAAGTCGCAATTGCTCCGTGATTATATCACAGGTGATGAGCAAAACTCAGCAACACAAAAGAATAAATTAACAATTTACTCTGATGCATTTTCATTGTGTTATAAGCCATCGCGATGAGAATCACATCACCTTCTAACAAGAACACGTCCCATAGTCTTAATGCTAACGAGAACGGTACTCGATCCAAAAAACATCCAAACCACCACTTCGTTAAATATATTGGCGGAATACCAGCTTTATCCTCGAAATGTAGAACAAAATTATATTGGTCAAAGCCAACTTTTTGATGAAAATTCAATACGATAATGTCGTTGGAAAAGTTTCAACAAAACTACATTGAAGATCAGGAGTAATGTGCTTTTTTTTTCGATTTGTTTTTGCGCGATAAAAGATTCAAAACACAAGCAATACCAATTTACGGGCACACGGCCAGCAATAATAATATTCGATAAATGATATTTATTCTAAATTCAGAAGTCCGATATCCTCAAGCATGCCAAATTAGGAGTGACCACATCAATCATCAAAATTGACTTACAAGATGTTTTTTCAATCGCGGTAAATATTTGTGAAGGACTCTTTCGTAATGTGCTTGAAACCTGATCAATTTTGGAAAACCCGGTACGAAGAAACCTGCAAACTGATGTTTTTTTCCAGAAATTACAATCCACGAAAAGTAATTTCGCAAAATCCACAACCACGCGCATAAAGCAAGCGAACAGAAACGCCATTATACAAGCGAACAACATTCCATATCATCCACTATCTCCTTTGTAAGAGAACACAAGTACAGACAAATTAAATCGTTAAGACAAATTAAATCCTGAATGCTAAGTTCTTTTTTGAAAATCATTTCATCCTGTTTCACTGTGCAAGCAGTTCAACACTGATTCAATGCAAAAACATTGCAAACAATTCATATAAACATACCCACGTTATACAGGTGGCAAAACATGCCATGTATTGAAATTCCAAAAGTGAAAAGAAACCGAAACGAATTCAATATAGACTGTTAGCAGAACGCAATAAACTCAAATAAAACCAACCATGCATCGCATGCTTTTTGCTCACTAATAAAGCATGAAGACACCAAAACGCATCCTCTTCATCCATATACATCAAGAACAATGCTGCTATTTGACTCATTCCTTGACAGTAACCAACTTCGGTATTAAACATCGCATATGCAGCTAACACATTGAATAATGACTGTTGCCTCAAATGTTGCTTAGTTATAATGACTTAACAAATTAAGTCTATGCATATAGCTCCAATTTCAGCAACTGATTACAAAAATGGCAAATTTTTTCATACCATGAATTTTTATAGTTAAATGGAAATAAGACAATGATAATAATAGTAATAAAAACGAAATAATCACTAAAATATAAATAGTAACAATAGGTAAATAATGATAATCGTTAAAAAAAACAAGTAAAATCATCACTAACTTTACATCATATCGTCTCCTGAACGCTAAATGGTCTCGATATGTTCGGTTAATATCCAAATCAATTTGCTTGATATCTCGTGAAACAAGTCTGGCTCTCATTAAGAGTTCTTTATAAACATTGAATGGTGAATCTCGTTTGTAACGTTCTGTTTCCAAAAGATATGTCCACACCTACGATTCAATATTCAGTACATCCATCAATAAACTACAAACACCCTTTTAAAAAATGAACTGTTTTATCCACTAAGAAATGTTGATATGTTCAAAGTAAGTTTCAGCCAAAATGAAAATACTGACCACTAAACGCAACTTCTCAGGTATTCCTTTCCATACTCTGTCTCGCAATTTTTCAACTGTCTTTCCAGCTTTCCATGTGGCCATCATACGCAACCACTTTCGCTCTCTTGATGTCTCTTTTGCAATCCTTTTCTTTTCATCAATTTGTGACTGCGATAATACCTCATCGTTTTTACTGCAATCACTGTTTCTTAATTCTGAGCAACAATCATAATATATCGAATAACAATAAATAATTATGATATGGACAACAATCAAGCGAAACGCATAAATAAACGCTTACTGTACAAATCCAAATCGATCCGTTATTTTATACAGTTCAAAGTCTGGATTCTCCCATTCTTCCACAACTTGGCCTGCACCCTATCAAATAAAAACAGATAATTTGAAAAGTGAAAACACTACTAGCTTAAATATTCAGTAATACAGTGAAATATAAACGAAGAAAATGATCGATAATAATAACTGCCGACATTAATCGGAATCCTTTTCGATTTGTGTACGATTTTAACGGAACGATGAAGAACGTCGATGAATCATTCACTTACTTTTTCGTACTTTTCTACAATTGCAGATCTTTCTTGCAGTTCAATAAATTCGGGATCATTCGACTCAGCACTTGATGAAAGTTCGTCATTTGCATTACCTACAAAATATCAACTAATTCTCATGTCAAATACTTTTCAAAAAATAAAATGTGAATGATTATGTAATAGTATCACTTGCTTTTCTCGATTCCATCAACTTTTAAACATCATGCATTCAGTTTTAGATTAATTAACTGAACGGAGTCCATATATGAAAGTGAAAAATCATACAAAACATAATAATAAATAATGATGATAATAATAACAATTAATGACAATAATAATTAATAATACCTAATAGTAATAATGACAATAATAATAATAATAACATGACAAAGTGGAAGGAAATGATATTAAACTATACATTAACCAAATATAATAACTGGCTTGGAACAAATCGAACTATGACCAATTCAATCGAAAACACCAGCGTTAAATGAAATTCGACTCCAACTTATGAACATCCATCTCTCAGTTCTTTTAAACTCTCAACGAACAATATCAAAATTGATATATAAACTTATGCACTACCATAAACGTCCACTGCTGCACCACTATTGTTGATGCTGTTCTTATGCGGTTCTTTTTCATCAATCAAAAACTTTGGTAATATGAATTTATTGGTTATTTGAAACATTTTTTGTCGCATCAATTCTGCAGTTGATATACTCTGCTCCCCTTCACCACCGACAGCGTCAGTGATAAACGTGTGACGTTTTAACGGATCGCTGAGCGTTGATTGTAACTGCTGTTTAAGTCGTACACTAATTTTGCGCAATAACTTTGATGGAGAGATTACTTGTTGCTGTTTATCTTGCGGAGACTGACTGCTACTTTGTGACGAAATAGGAGACGACGATCGTTGATTAGTGTCGTGTTCGCTTTTATTAACTGCATCGCAATTCTTTTGTTTTGAGGAAGGAGAAGACGAAGTGGAATGTGACAGCGACGACGACAAATGATCACACAGTTGCTTGCGTCGCTCATTACTGAATTGCCGCTTCGCATCACTACCACTTTCAGTAAAAATACCACTGCCAGTGAAATCGGTTGTTGAATTTGCAGTGGTTGGATAGGCATCACTATTACTTATGGCTGGGGATGATGCCTCTTCATCAGATGTAAACAACGATGAACTACGCTCAGACGATGCAGGGCAATCATCACCAGCTATAGTGAAAGTGGTAGAATTGGAAGCACTTGCGAAACGTCTTCTTGTAACATCAACGGTTCGATCAAAAATCCCCTCATTTGACCAGAAGGATGGTGGTGATGGCGACGTGCTATCAACTGAACTAGCAATTCGCTTTGTTATTGTACACCTTAGTCTCATTTGATTACTGATATAGTGATAGGTATTTTTTGTTGGTGACGACAAGTATCTTCATAACAAAACGAAGAAGTGCTACAAGAAGTGGATAACAGTACGCACGATAACTCGAGCAGCAATTCAATCTTCTTTTTGCAGAAATATTACCACTTGTCTCATCATTGTTATTAATATAACTGCCACAATTACTACTGTAATATCTAGATGAGCCTTTCCTTGATGATAAAACTTAATAACGTTTTTGTTGGCTTGAATAACGACTAAATTCAACGAATCTTCGTCTGTTTTCATCACAGCAAAAAGATTCATGTTCTCTTCAAATATCACACGATTTTCGATTCTCCATTCGTTCGCTATAACTGCCTCCAGTCCTACTAATCAGACTCCTGTCATCTTTAAATTGCACGCTGTCAAGAATGCCCAATAATTTCGGCTTCATGTAACCACAATAACATCCTGATCGACATCTATTACTGTCGTTGTGTTTACTTGAGACCAGTAATCACTGAGGACATAACTGAACGATCAGTTTAACAATCATACTATATTATACAACTGATTTATTCACATCACAAAACTTTCCAGTAGTGCATAACACAGACCAGTTCTCAGTTATGCAATAGCACTGCAGACGCTTCTAACAGCCAGCCAGTAATTATATTCGATACTAATGAAAATAAAATACGAATACACTTTTCTTGATACCAGCACTTCTAATGCCAATTGTTCGATAATGAGTCCGTGTGAACAGCTGATGGTTTCATATCAAACAACAGTCGTTTAAAGGAATAACGACAGCGACAGCCTTGTGCAGGCCAGCTGCATTAGTGAAAAGCACAGAAATTTAAGTGTGTGCAACAGCATCATTGTGACAATAACATTAATACTGTCACGGCAGCGAAAGTACTACAGCCACACTTTCAATTCACTAATGAAATGAATGATGGGATTTTAATTTCAGTATTCGATTACTTTTTCGTTCGCTGAAAACTATCAAAAATCAACACATCTTAATTTGACGATGATTGGATATTACAGAATAATCTAATAAAAACTATGTATCACGGTACTTCGATAACAGATTATATCACACGAAATCCGATCGAAACTTCAGAGTGGTAATTAAAAAAGACAATAATTAGTGTAATTGTATAGTAGAATAAATCTTTTATCTATCTCAAAGCAATTTGTACAGCACAACTTCAGCCTATTGTCGCTTCAATTTCACCACTTTAGCAACTGATACTGCTGCAGTAACATAAATACACAACTGGCATTAGTAACGAGGATATGAAATTTTTTCAGCACATAAGAAAAATAGATTTTCTCGTCAGTCACGAAATACATAATCATCAGCATCCGTTTCAAATTTTTTGAATAAGGAGTTCTCGTATGACATTTAAACAAAACAACTGCCCACTCGCAGTACGATTTATTCGTCGTCCGTTATTCTTAAAGAATAATCACAAATTCACCAACAATAATCGACTGCCAGAACTATGTTTTATTCAACGAAAAAAGTCTACGTTGAAGAGAATTCAATTTGGAACAACAACCAATAGAATTTAATTTTCAGCTGAGAATTGCAACCAAATTCATATCATGAACTAACACATCATGCATCAACTAATTCATTTATTTACCTACACTCAACTAACTTCATCGATGCTTTATGTGCTGCGTGGATGAGAGACTAAAAACTATTAAGCAAACGGCTTTAACCTCAATTCTGGACTTATGATTACTTGGAAATGCATGCGCATCGGATCATCTTCATTTAATCAAACGAATAAGAATACCGATAGATTGTTCGATAAGTATGCAATTAAATCAACCAAATAATAAAATTAGATATTCGAATAACCGTAACCAAATGTTCATTTACATTCTATGAGAAATTTCCACCCACGACAATGAGATGCACCATCAAAACCGTTATTCAACGGAAACTGATTTAATCCTTTCAAAGCACGGAAATACTCCGATGAAAATCGAAAAATCCGCTTAATGATGCACTCATATCTGTGCCAAAATGGCTGAAAAGATTTTTCTTCACTTCAAAAGATAACTGACTAGCTATCGTTTCGGAATTATTAGATAATTCTACTATTTCACGTCTATGGCTGATATAGTTCAACATTTATTCTACAACAACACATCTTACTATCACGTGATTATATCAAATGGCTGAGACAGATTCAACAAATGTTGCTCACACATAATGAATATGTGTGGAGAAAGAAAGTGAAATATTTATCAGCATATTAAATTATGCTGGATTAATATTGAGATGGATATGCAAAAATTTGGCTCGTAAAGCCAATATCAAGCAAAAAATCTATAAATCTGTACGTAATACGGAGGGATTTGAAAAGGTTTGTAAATTATTTCCGACAATGATGTTATTATTACTAGTGTTTGCAGAATGTTGAGCACTTTTCAATCTTCGGATTGAAAACAATGGTAATGATGAAAGACGAAGCAAGGCCGATGATATCACAAAATTTTTGTTCACTGCTCTCTGAAAAATGAAAGCTGCGCCGGCGCTATTACGTAAGGATGTATCCATTTATTGCCACTTGGATGGCAAATTACAAACGTGAATGAAGTCAGAATGATTGCTATGTGAGTATATTACCAAAACCATATAAAGTGCACTTCTTCCTAAATTCCAGGATTTTTCGTAACATAAATCCGTATATCGAGATCCTATGCAAACACTAATTATCAACTCTACTTTAATATTGTAAACGCATAACTTATCACCAAATTCGCCATGTGCTGTGTTCATCAGCTTTACGAGCCGAAACACTGCGCCGATAACTTCGTTAATATCTCGAGAAACGTTTCAAATTGTTCTTTCAGAAACAATTATCTCGTTTCAAAAACATTTGCTAAATCCATCCTAAAATATAAAGCGACTGCGAAGACAATGAATTTCACTTCATCGGTACGATGATTAATCACTGTTGAAGCAAAGAGTAATTCAAATATAAATCTCAACGTGACAAAGGTTTCTTAAAAGCGTATTTCATGTGCATTTATTGCATGACTGCAACCACTTGGATTGAAAATATAAACGCGATAGCAGTTTCAACAAAATTTTTTTTCACACCTCCGGTACATATCCAATCCACATCAATCTGTTTACAATTAAAATATGAGTAATTAGATTAATTCGCTCAAAAACCGGCCTAAGCCTATTCTGGCCACGCTCTGCAACAGCAGCACAGAACTGCTGATTATGATGATAGTACACAATCATCGTTGGAACTGGTTGTCTATGAAATCATTGAGAGGAACAATAATAATAAATCAAGTATTACGCGTTCGTCGCATTTTGCTCATCAATTATAAACCTATTTATTCATGCATTCCGATATTATGAATAGAACACAGTAAATATATTGAGCAGCGGAAAAATTTTATGGGATCAATTTTCAATAACCACCGAGTTACATATTTGATAGAGTCAAAAATGTCAATAGTTACCTTTTACCATATTCCCCTTATCAAGAATCTTGACAAATAAAACTTCACCAAGTTTATAGAAGTTGAATCTATTAAAGAGCGATGCAAATTTTCACTGTGGGAACGGACTACAAAAACGCTAGAAGAAATTCGCATCTGTAAAACTTCTAAACTGCTGCGTTTCTTTTAATTGGCTTGGAATATCTTTTCAAGCATATTTTCGACAAAAAGTCACGAGTTCATTCATGGAGTGTACAAGTGAGAAGGGTTTTTTGGATGCGGATTTTAAAAATGAGAATCTGTTATTTAAGGAAATACGGACAAATATACGGACATGCACGAATGCCTGTAAATTAGCAAATTGTAAGATGGCAGTAATACTGAGAAGCTGCTTTAAACGCAAGCTTGTTCCAGTCAGCTGTCCTTCGGATTGAACATACATTTGCATGGATAGAGATGTGATGGATATGTGTTATAAATAAGAATCACTAGTGATACAAGACGGTCACACAAATATTCGTTTCATTCTTTTACAGAACAACTGCGGCTCTAATGCTTTCATTCAACAACTGAATGGAGAAACGCATGTTTTTCTGTGAATTTCATGTTTGGTTTCATACATATCCCTATCAACTTTTCCACTTTCAGTACAGTAGAGAAAATGTCATATAGATAAATATCACGTGCGCATTATTTCGAGTGAAATTACCCCAACAAACAACACTTTCTCGAATGAAACAAATTATTCAGCTCAATAAATGAACTTGAAAGTCCGCAATGTCAAAAGATGCCAGTGTTTAAAAAAGAAACGAGATAATTAAGTTCATAAAACGACCAACCAATACGTTCACGCAAAACCAATTCCTGTTCATCATCCTCACTCGTACTATTATTCTTATTATCGTCATTCAAAACCAAATCTTTATCATCCATCGGAAACACACCATCTTCTGAAGTAAAAACCTTCATCACCACTTATCCATTTGAAGAAACATCATATTACTTGCTTTATCAATTCAATCTCCAATCCAATGGATAAACAATGACGTTGTAAAACAACCAAAAGCTATTCTCCATTCCATCATGAATGAATTGTTTCAGTGTTGCGTAAGAATAACTGCTATACGTATAGCAAGTGAACAAGTACAACTGATGTTCGAATTTATAAAACTATTTGTTTCGAGATGAACAACAATTTCCTTCGTCAACAGATTTGAAAACAATAAAATTGTGGATATAACTCAGGAGCAAAACGACCGATCGAGCATCAATATCTAACAATTACGCGATAAAACGTTCAACAATGAAAACGAGATGATTCATCTACCCTAACTCAATCATCACCATATCAGACACAAAAACCCAACCGTAATCATTCAATTACACCTTTATGAATGAATAAAACACTGTCTATGCTCAATCAATGTCAACATCAATAGCAATAAAACAGCAAACATAAATGAAGAAAAACCTTCAAAATGATGCACATTTACGGCATTCGCGTGTGGTTGGTGATGTTGACGATGAAGATAATGAGGATTCGATTCAACAATGACTGTATCATGAATGGGTGATACACTCGACGACGTTGGTGCTACGATATGCGTTGGTGTTGTGTTGAGTAAGGATGATGCCATCAAAACTTAGGTGATGATCTGGCAGAATTCACGTGAACAAATGCGATTTGAGGTGATAATGATAATGATAATAATAACCAAGCCAAGTGAAACTGTATCACAAAAGTACTGAGTATGTTATGAATAATGATATGATGGATTTCGAAGCTCTAAACAGAACGAAATTGAACGTAAATATGTAACCGTATATACAAGTAAACAGAAATGAAATGAAACAATGTTATGGAGGTTGTTTCATTTGTGTGAACGAACGAGACTATTGAAGAAAATCAATAGCTATCGATTAAGAGAGTGCGATTTAAGAATGAGGAATTGAAGGTATTTGATATTTTCAGTGGGACGCTCTTTGATGATCATAACGTGCAATAGTATGAATCGAAGATTGATAAATTTCTTACGCTATTGATACTTAAAGACCTTAAATTGGATAATAATTTTTGTTGCAAATACCATTGAAATTTTTTCGACTCGATCATATGTCGAACTCTGAACGTCAATGAATGAATAAAAACAAAAACGTTGCGCTTAAAAGACTCACTTGTGACGTACTGGTATGTTGTATAAATATGACTTTGTTGTTAGCTGAACAAGTGAGGTGCACATAAAAAGTAACTTCATATGATACCAAGATGATACGGATCAAACTCACGGCAAACGTTGAAATATTACTGAACACATTCACGAGCTGAAAACCACAACACCATCATCTGTTATTACCACGATACTTTGCTTGCAGCTGACAATGAGATAAATTGCTTGTTGCGACAGACTCAAAGCAACAATAAAAAAGTTGGTTTCTATGAATCCCTGCTTCAAACCGCAACCTGAATCGATAATTAATCTGCTAATCAAACTGGCCAAAGTATTAAATTATTTCGTAAAATTGCAACTATGGTGAAGCAACATCAGAACATTTACATTATTCGTGGTCGACTAATTTGCATAAGTAAAGCTCTAAATTTACTGCTTCACTCCAGCGCTCCAAATTTATTGTTCTTATTAATATTTAAGTGAACATTCCTTCACTAACAATTCTCTGATTGTATGAAAGTTATTCTCTTGATCAAAAGAAAAGCATATTCGAAAAGCGTTCCTTGAGCGCATCTAAAACATAAGATAAGCCAATGAACATCACCTCCTGAGCAAATATCCGATGAATTTATTAGAAGGATAAGCAACTACCGTTGTAACCTCTCACAATAGGTTTAAAAATACGAAGTTCACATGGTACATAACAAATTTGTGAACGGAATAATCACTTCGTGTAGCATCGGGAAGGAGTGCCAATTAGTCGCTCGGCACGCGTGCGCCTAGTTGAAGAGGTGTGGGTAGAAGAAGCCAAATTGCACTTTCGTACGCGCGCGGGCCCGAATGTTTAAAGGTGAGAGAAGGAGAGGAAAACGCTTCGTAAAAGCACACAAAACGAACCGAATGAATGCAGCCGTGAAACGTAATAACGAGGAATCGTTGTAGCACAATTTTGCGTTTGATTCCAAATTGAATTCTCTACAAGCACAGAAGGTTTCAGGAAAATTCATCATCTAGTTTTCGAAATTGTAACTTAAAAAGAACCCTCATGAGGAGAAATAATGCCTTTGCAAGCGATTGAAATGGAAAAAGTGCTGGAACAGAAATTTGATCGGTCAATGCCAAGTAGTTCATTGAAAAGAGAATTGAATTCTCTACAACCACAGAAGGTTTCAGGAAAATTCATCATCTAGTTTTCGAAATTGTAACTTAAAAAGAACCTTCATGAGGAGAAATAATGCCTTTGCAAGCGATTGAAATGGAAAAAGTGCTGGAACAGAAATTTGATCGGTCAATGCCAAGTAATTCATTGGAAAGAGAATTGAATTCTCTACAAGCACAGAAGGTTTCAGGAAAATTCATCATCTAGTTTTCGAAATTGTAACTTAAAAAGAACCTTCATGAGGAGAAATAATGCCTTTGCAAGCGATTGAAATGGAAAAAGTGCTGGAACAGAAATTTGATCGGTCAATGCCAAGTAGTTCATTGAAAAGAGAATTGAATTCTCTACAACCACAGAAGGTTTCAGGAAAATTCATCATCTAGTTTTCGAAATTGTAACTTAAAAAGAACCTTCATGAGGAGAAATAATGCCTTTGCAAGCGATTGAAATGGAAAAAGTGCTGGAACAGAAATTTGATCGGTCAATGCCAAGTAGTTCATTGAAAAGAGAATTGAATTCTCTACAACCACAGAAGGTTTCAGGAAAATTCATCATCTAGTTTTCGAAATTGTAACTTAAAAAGAACCTTCATGAGGAGAAATAATGCCTTTGCAAGCGATTGAAATGGAAAAAGTGCTGGAACAGAAATTTGATCGGTCAATGCCAAGTAGTTCATTGGAAAGAGAATTGAATTCTCTACAAGCACAGAAGGTTTCAGGAAAATTCATCATCTAGTTTTCGAAATTGTAACTTAAAAAGAACCTTCATGAGTAGAAATAATGCCTTTGCAAGCGATTGAAATGGAAAAGTGACGGATCAGAAAATTCGGTGAAAAGTGGATGAAACAGTATGTCAATCATTGACGAAATATCTCACTTCCATCAGCTATATACCACTGGTCATTATTGATTATTGACCGTTCCATAAGAATGATTTAATTTTCACAGTATAATAATACTGTTTTTCATGCATTTGGGCAATGCAGATCTCGTTTCTGCAGTGGTTGCTAAAGAATCATTAAATGCTCAACAGACCTATAGAATGCCCAACAGGGGCTCGAAGTGACAGCCGGAGTCGTTTCTCAGCAACAGTGTTGGTCGTTGTGGGAGTGGCTCGACCAACATCTGCAATTTCAGGTATAGTGGGAACCATACGGATCGCATGTTTACAGTTTGTCCATTTTGTTCAGAAAGATGGTGTCCTCTTTATATAACTGATGGGATGTAGTGTGAAGTACTCAGAAATGGTATAAACATGCAGAATAAAAGACGGTAGGTTTTAGATTGAATAGCACTCACGGAGCAGGATCTCGCGACTTCTTCGGAATATGTCTGCCATGTCCGCATGCTTGTAAAAACGAAGATATTGATATTGAAGCGAAGTGCAGTGGCAAGAAGGTCAACATCATCTCCCCATCGCCTTCTATCCA
>JAPYMA010000692.1:0-29603 GCA_035041965.1 Anisakis pegreffii | reverse complement strand
GTGGAGCCTATCGCCTCTCAATGCATATATGTATTTTTTTGACGGACCTTCAAGCAACGTTAATAAATGCTTGTGTTAATAGACTTCAAAAATTGAATTGCATGCAATTCTGCTACTGTATATTTATTGCACAATTGAATTTGCTCACTTATTTTGTTGTTAATAGTGTAGTATTAGGACCGAAAAAAGTCGGAGACGGGATCCCCGAAATATCCTGACTAATAATATTGCAGAGACAAAAAAATTAGGGACTAAAATTTTCAGTCGGGGACCCCCAAAATGTGGTCGGCTCGAAAAAAGTCGGAGACAAGGACGAAGACGGGGATTCGGTGACGGGGACCCCGAAATTCCTCGATCCCCTCACCACACTAGTTGTTAACATCCATAAATGTAAGAGACTATTCTATAACCATAATATTTCCTTTGGTTTTGAGCTTAGTGACTTTCTAAGATTATCTTGCTTCATTATTTGAGCTACTCATTAATCCAACTAATTAGCCATAAATTCATTCAAATAAGTGTCACAGAAAACAAATTAAGAGCTGATTCAGTAAAATACTTTTTTTCCACATGGTATCATTGACGACCATCAAAGGTGCTAATACTTGCAACAGACTAAAATTTGCTCATTCCAATGAAGCAACGTTTGCTCGCTATGAATTCATTCATTATGAGTTATCATGTATCATTATGAATTTATTCATTATGAACATGAACTCTTCATCAACACATTCCAATCGCATCTGTGAATAGGAATTCAAACTTGAATGGATAGCTGTTAATACGACAAAATTGTAGTTGATCTTACAAAGTTATGATTAACTAGGTAATTTTGTTGGACGATTTAAATTGTCGATGAGATTCGACAAATGAATACCAACAATCATTCAAGCAATTAGATTAATGTTAGTCACGGACTGATTTTCGTAAGTAACCAATTGTGCAATACATTATTGCGGTAATGTTGCATGACAGTATTTGAGCCCGTCATATACTCGTTCAAGACAATATTCATGATAGAGTATCGCCGCATATTGTACCAAATATCAAGTAATTCATTAATATTAGATCATATGTTCACTTGAATATCTTATGCCGCGCTTCAATTATTGAAATAATTCAGTGATTGTTGTGGAACGTTATAGATGATTTGCAATCAACTTCTTCGCTATTTCGTGATAAGAATGGCACAAATTATGTTCGATCGCGAATTGATTACTCGAGCAACTGATAAGAGTAGTTTTTGAAATTTGAAAAATGTCCGTCATAAGCAAAGTTCAAACTGATTCATGTCTGGTGAGTGAAAATAAGTTGATAATTTATATCGCATGTTACCCTTCAAAATTTTCAAAACAGACTCGAAACATTTGAGTTAAATCAAGAGTTAAGAACAAGTAGCAATGCAGCAGTTGAGGGTCAAAGTTGTCTTGAGTGATAAAGGTATGACAATTTATGATATTGTAACCTATGTAATTTGTAGTAATCGAAAAGCGATCTGAAATATTCATAGCTTACAGCTTAATGGTAACTTGTTGTAAGTGGCGTCTGAATAAAGCAACCGAAAACAAAATCAACTCTAGCACGTCATATTTCAGTTTTATGACGAAAATATCATTTGAACGTTACGGGATATTCAAAATGTAGTATAAGCACCATATGCGGATATGAAAAGTGTTGGCGAAAATTATAGTTCTTGAAATCTATTGCAATTCTCGATGTCATAAGAGAGTTCGAGAAGTATCATTCTATGTATTTATGCGTGAGCATTTATTAAGAATTCAACGAGAAATCTTATGTAACGCAAAAGTTGTTGCTTTGAACTTTCATAATGGGATTATTGATGCACTAGAAAGTATCGAAAAGGACGATTAGCTTGTTGCGAATTTCATCGAATCAAATGGGTGTTCACAAAGAAGTGATGCTGCCTAAATCATTCACATCAGTAGTCTTTATTGAAACGCTACGCTAAAAGGCAATTTACTTGCATTCACATAGATGTAGTAGATAAGAATTTATTTCGACTTTATTTTTGCTTATTACGTATTCAAAATGCATCCAAGAACTTTTAATAATTTCATTCGTTTCACTTCATTTCATCAAATGCACTCAACACCAACAATACTTATCGTTAATAAAACGTGATTGCTCTTCGTCACATTAATAATTCAATTTCTTCAGTTTGAAAACTGTTACAAACAATACTAAGAGCGAAGGGAACAGAGGATATCAGTGCGAAAAAAGGTAGCAAAAAACCTGGAAATAAAGAATGGGCCTAACATCTTGATTTTGCAATGTACTGAATCAGTCGAAAGCGCGGATGTGATAGATAAGTGATTGCTATGACATTCAGGCAATATTATACGCAGTCTGGTACCTGCTTATAATGGATTCCAGAATGATTCTTATGAATACAATAAAATCATGCGTACTTGCGTGTGTAATTGCGAACATAGTGAAGTAATATAATCGTTTATTCAAGAAAATGAAACATCAAATCTTAATAAATTATTCATAAATGAAGTCATGTTTTACTGCCTTAAAAAGTTCAAGTACACAAAGGAAATTCATCGATGACCATTTGCAGCATAAAAGTTAACATCATTGGTCACATGATAGTGGGATAATATCGAATCAATTTGACATTTTTGGAACTTTTCATTTACTCAACTCCTTTCTAGCGTTCTTGACCTTACGAAAATGCAGCTCATACTCATTTTTTACCAAAATGGGTACGGCAACAAGATAGCAGTTTAAGTCAAATTTGTCTTCTTCAGTTTATAAGGTTCCGGAATATCATTCAACCATTAATTCAGCTACATCAAGTATAACAATGTTGATAACAGGTATCAGTAACGCTGAAAAATATTGGAATAAAACTGAAGAATTAAAAGCATTTCCGTAAATATGAAACAATAATCACTACACAACGTAGTTTCAAACCGTTCCATATTCATGATGCTTATAATTCTATAACGTTCACTCAAGTTTGTCCTCTTTTGAACTTTCATCTTTTAAATTCTTCAAATAAGTTTTGAAAGATTGTTGCATCAATGCTTGGAATATGGTAAATATCGACGCGATAAACATTATTTCTCATAATCTCAAGACATCGTCTTGTGCCGTATGACCTAATCGTACGTGAATTCTGCTCACATAGTCTGCTCGTATATTTACAAAACTATCATTCTCTTTAACAGTTCACACCAGTCTTGACAGAGTGGAGAGCGAGCAGAGATCATATGTCATATTAAACCAAATACCTCCTCATTGCAAGCGTTACCAAGAATCCTGCCATTGTGAGCAAAGCTACCAAGACTAATGTCGCATAAATGAAAAGCATTATCGCATTATGATCATCTGGGAGAAACTTCACACCATCACCACTCGATCCTGAATGGCATGAGTTATTCATTCGAGTATTATCATCAAAATGCAATCATAACATCTACTTTCATTGCCCATAGTAACGCTATGAATATACATACTGCAGCAACACTGTGTGAGATTATAATGTGAAAGCATAAATTTGAACATAAGAACGAGTTGAATGTGAAAAGAATTTTATTTTTATCAGACAAACCTGATTCGATCACGGTTCTGTTGTTGTGAACATCTAAGAAGATCGAATCGTCCCGTATTCCATTCCTTCGTTTAGAATCGTCTCCTCAAATTTAGTGAGAATGCTCTCTCTATCAGAAAAAAAGAACACAGCACAACTCACAGTTTTCGCGCCATCCTTTGGAATTTATTTAACCGAGGCATCGAACTGTTAGTGTCTCAATAGAAAATTGACGAGAATACATCAAGAAAGGACGATTCTGCTCAACTGGTGATCTCTATTCACCTTTAGGATAGGAATTTTGTTATCTTCCAATAGTATATTCATATAAAATGCAAAATACCTGTTGAATGGAGACGACCACCGTATTCGGAGGGCAAAACTTCAGTTTTTGCAAACACCTGAAATAGCTTTTAGTCTTTTGATTCCTACATCTTGTTTTCACTTTTAATTCTGTCGTCTTCATTTCATTATTTTTTGTTCCTTATGTTTGTTGGCTTAAAGTGCCTTTCAGTCCTTGATATACCTTTTAGTCTATCACTGTGCAATCTCGTCAAATTTCAATTGAGAGAGTCATTAATTCGAAATTAAAAACTATCATCTACCTGAATTTGAATTTAATATCGTATGAGGTTATCTATCCCACTCAAAGTATTCTGCGGTACAATGTGCTCAGATGGTCATGAAATTTCACTGCTCTTATGAAATGAGAAATATTCATTTCTGTAACAGTATTTCGACCATCTTTTCCTAAACGAATGTCAAAAAAGTGCTAGGAAACCGAACATGTTCATCGGGAACTGTTCTATAGATGTTATCCCAACGATTGCGCAGTGACGAAGTTCGCTCGTATTCGTTTTTCATGTTTACTTTTGTGCGCTTTCTCGATAAGTCGCTATCGTACCAACTATCCTTTTCGTTCTTCACTGAAATACAAAGTAATTTTTGCAATAAAGTAATAGACTGCGTTGCTATAATTTCAGCAAATTGTATTATAAAAGCACTCTGCAAATAAAATTTATTTTGAACTGATCTTCATGTATATGACTAGTCATCCTCATTATTGCAAATTTGATCAATTACATTGCCGCTGTGAATCGTCATCGTCAAGTGGTTCTTTCCAGCTACGTATCGGCTTAACATATACACGACGTCCTTCAAATATCGGCGGCCGTTTCGTCAGTTCTCCATGAAACAAACTGGATGTTGCCTTCTGCCGTTCTACACCCGCAGAATGCTGCAACAACGCTGAATAAATAAAATTTTCATGATCTTTTTTTCAACTCATAAACTTATTTCGTTATTTCGCCGATGAATGCCAAATACCAAATTTACAGAAAAGCAAACTGCTAGTGGGGAGCATCTTTCGAAAATATGAAGGCTTATGACTTGAACTCTTCGTCTAATGGCTTTGAAATAATTATACCTGTCCAGAAGACAAATCTGTTTTTGTCGACGATAACTTCTTCCCATTTTGTGCCACTGATTGTTTCGCTAAAAAAGACGACGTGAGTGTTGCTGAAAAACTGTAAAAGAATGTATCAAATTATGATAAAGTATGAGCAAACTATCAAATTTTTATGCGTATCTCCAAAACTGCCTTCGTCAATTTTATACGCGAAAGATGATGTGTAAAAAACAGCTAAAATTCGCAATAAGATTGGATTCACGTGAGGCTCTTTTACTCTAACTAATAAAGAAGGAATAGACTGAAGACAGAAAATTTATCACTAATGAGTGAAGAAATGATTCGAGCATGGACAGTACCCACTGCCTTCGAATGAACTGGATGATTACTGCCGGAATAATAAGTTGATGGTTTCAACACATTAGAACGGTAGTCGGTTTCATCGCTCAGATGCTCACTGGAAAATTCATCGAACGGATCTGTTTGTAGATCATAAAAACGTTCCGAATAATCGCTCTCTGAATAATCGCTCCAAGAAGAGGCGATTTGATGTGGGGAATCGGGTGATTGTGCTTGTGGTGTTTTTTTATGATCGTAGGTTTGTTCGATACTGCTTGTTTTCGATTGTTCGAATGGTTCTGAAGTTGTCTCTTCAAGAGGTACCAGTGATGTCATTGAACCCAAAGCTTCTGTTATCAACGCCGCTTCTGCTGCGCTCGGAACCTATATCAAAAGTTTTCTATCAGTACGGCTTAGAATGATTAATTGTTTTGTGTACGCTGAGCGGTTGGTTGGCGATTGCTCTGAGCGATCAGCACAATGTATAATCAACGTTACGATTGCTGATTGGCATTGGCCAATCGTCATATAAGGAGTAATTAAAATAGTAATATAAGTAGTAATTAAAATAGTAATATAAGTAGTAATTAAAATAGTTATTTATTACTGTTTGAAAAAATTGCTGATTTACAGCTGTCGTTTTTTTCAAAAGTTATTCTGATTGAACGTATGTTCATTCGAACAATCTGAATATATTTTTGGGCTTATTTCCAGCTGCTCTCCCTAGAACGCACGGTGAATATATTTTTGGGCTTATTTCCAGCTGCTCTCCCTAGAACGCACGGGTGCGAAGCCCCACATTTCTATGATCGCCAAATCAAAATTTGAGATTAGAATTAGAACATGAAGATGGATAACATCCCCTACGCTATAATAGTTAGCTGCGTGGAATGAAGGATGGAAGATTATGATATTGGTGACAAAAGACTGGCATAAACTCCTGTGCTGATTTAAAAAAATAAATCAATAGAGTTCAAAATGTTGAGCATTAACGATAGAAGATGTGCCGAATACGTTTTGATACGTTACTGAAATGAGCTACATATAATCGAAATTACTCAACACTAGTACTGTTTTCAAGAGTTGTTTTCAAGGTTTCATTAGCACTCAACAAAAAGCGATTACCGTCGGCGTTAACAATTCAGCGTCTGGTTGATGCTCATATAAATGTTCAACGAGTTGATTTGTCGCTAAGGAACTGTTGTCAATCACTGAAGTAGAGTGGTGCACGTGAGGTAAAATTGGAGTGTATATTGATTTTGAAGGCACTTCAGAAGCATCATAAGTGCTCATTTGAATTTTTGTAGTCGTCTTTGAAGTTTGCACATCACCTCCTTCTTCTTCACTTGAATCATAATTTAAATCAGTGTAGAAATCACCAACAGGTTTTATTGTGGCCCTGTGGGGTGTAACTGCAATCACAGAAGCAAAACGTTGCTCATCCTCGATTTGATCGGCAGATGCTCGATGAGTTGTTGAAGCAGTACCTGAATGGTCCGGATGATGTCGCGGATGTTGCACATCATCATATGATTTTGTTTGATGACTGTTCTCTGAAGGGTCCTCAAATTCGTCATTCGACAATGCCGTTATCAATCTTGTAGACCCTACTGATGATTCAGACCATTCATGCACTTGTTGTGTTGTTGCTCTTGGTGAAGATGAAACTTCAATATGTGTCGCTTTTCCGATTGATTGCAAGTTGGAATGGCGTTCTAATGTGGCGGACGGATAAGTGACTGCTTGCGAACGCTCATCACCATCATTTTCATACGAATTATCTGCTGTCACTTGATGGGTAATAATGCTCATCGGTAACGTAACCAAGTCGAGGTGATTTTCTTGTGACGAATCATGTCTAAATACAGTCAATCAATCTTGAGAACAATGTTCAAAAAACTATGAATGAAATGTTTAAAAGTCATGAGCGAAGAGGATCTCTTCAAATTGCGAATGTTTCAGTTGTGATCAATAAATTTGGTGGATGCGTTAAAGTTTATAATGTTAAAAATACGGAGTATTTTACACACGATGGATGATAATCCACAGCTGTTCTTGTTGTAGTTGTTTGGACTGGTAATGGTGATCGTTGCGATGAATAGAAAAAATTTGGTGGTGTGAATTCCAGATCCCGATCGGGTGAAAATAGCAGTTTTTTGGTCGTGCCAGCATCGGTTTTTGTTTCAATAGCAACGGCAGTAGCATCGGTCTCAGTTGTAGTCAGTACTCCCACTAAAATATCTTCGTATTTGATGGAATCACTCGTATCCAGCATAGTGATGAATTGATGATATGATACCATCAAAGTATTCCTAACGAATCAATGCAATCGATTTTCATAGAACTGACTCATGTTAATATCACGAGTGTAATTAAGTAAAGCTTTTCTCAATAACCATTTAGTGTTGATGGAGCGGGTGGAGTTGTTGTTGTTATGTACGCGACATCATCAAGAAGTTTATCGGGATGCGTTACTTGACTCACTTTATAGGCCTTCAAATACTGTTACATATTATAAGGGTTACTTTTAATGAAAGCATATCTGGATTGTCTGCGTTGACTTGAACTTTTCGAGAATATTTCTGAGATGAATGGCCTCAGAGAGACAGAATCTGATGGAACTTTTCTCTTTGAAATGTTTCCAGTCAACTGCCTCGTTTAATTTATCACAATTTGATAGTTTCCGCATAAAGAAAGAATAAAATTGGGTGATATTTACATAGGAATAAGACGAGGGTGAATCTTGCTGTGTTGCTTCAGTTGTTGACATGGATTGTTCATTCACATTCACGAATTCATAAATTTGACAATCGTCTAAGAAATCATCACTGAAAACAAGCTTTTTTTTTCAAGTGAAAACATGTGAAAACACAGTGGCTCTTTTTCCATGAAAAAATAAGCTCTTCATATCTTCTTATTATGCTCCATTTCAAGTGAAATAAAAACAAGAAGTATAATAACACCTGAAACTTCTGTGCTTTTCATTCCCCCTGAGATTTTAATTATATCAACAAATTATTAGTGCTGCGATCGGTTATGAAAAGTGAAAGCGTTAACGTTGCTCAACAATATATGTGCATCTTTTGTATCTCATATGGACATATTGCTATGGAGAATATTTATGATGCAAAACACTGCTTTGTTGAATCACAGGCAAGTTGATTCTCGAGTGTTTTTGAGAGTTGTCAGATAGGGAACATTTTTTTAGCAAATAACGATGGAATACCTGAAATATTGGTCGTCGTCTGGCAGAATGAATGAAAGGAAATAGTCCCTTAAATTTAATCGCGAGAAAATCTTATTTGCATCTGAACAAAAATTGCTAATGCTGTTCTCGAGGCATAGATTGTGGTAATGTAAATGCCTGAAAAAAAGACGACGAATGTTAACGAGCGATGCAAACAATATTCTATGAATAACAAAATATCGAGAATGATCGACTGTTATTTCAATGAATCTTGATTGCGCATCAATACAACCTGCATGTCTCATGCTTCCTCTTGATGCCAAGTTTACTGAGTCGAATTGCTTCATGAAGATAGGCCGAACAACGAATTTCAACGAACGAATGGAACCGACTGATACACATTAACTCTGCTTCATGACCTATAAGAACATCATTACTTGATAGGGCTTATGCAAGAATGTTTCGATTTCTTGATGAAGAAAAACGTTTCAACTTAGACTGCTTGTTCGAACATGGCACAGATGATTTTGGCGTGAAACATTTGTTGTTACTGGCGAGTCGTTAAAGTCGCCAGTTAATTCTAACATCACAAATGAATTACAACTAAAACGGTTCACAATCGGTCACAAAATGTCTTTTTTTTTCATATTATTCGAAAAATTTTTAGAAATTGTAAAAGTCGTCAAAACGATGGTTTAAGACACCTTTAACAAATGATCGACATCTGCTCTTGATCAACCTAGCTGTTTTCGTTAATTGGTGACGATCGCTTACTTCACAGTGTTGCATGCAGTCCAAATAGTCAAAAGATTTCCTTGAAATACTCTTGTTAAAATACGTCAGTTTCTGCTCTTAATTAATTTTAGCGATAAATGAGCAATGGATACTCAAGTATGAAAATTCAACGGAAATTAAACCGGATTGCATGTGCATAAAATGTTGCAAGAAAATAATTTTTGAATGCTAGCAAAACACCGTATATGATGAGCAATTCAAATGCTCTACTGATTGTTTGTAATAAGAAATAGAGCATACCAGCAAGCATCATTCGCTTTTTGTTTAGGTCGTTGCTTATCAAGTAAATTTTGCAAAGTCTCTCGACTCTCATCAATTCGACGTAACGATCGCTCAAAAATACGATCACAACGTTGCACACATACTATCGTATCACGTTTACGTTTCGTCCTCAATAACGGAGAGCATGAAACAGACGTCTGTAAACTTTTATGGATGATGCTATAATTGAATGAATGTACAGAATTGGACTTATTTCGTAAGAAGTGTTTGTTGACGTTGTGGTACATTGTGGCGATCATTTTTTAGTTCATTAGAACACAACAGGAATTATAGAAGGAAGTGTGAGCAAAAAATAATTCATGAAGACAGAATAAAAACCAACCAAACAGATATTCGGAAAATGGCAGAAGTTGATGAGAATAAGGTAGATGATGCAAAAATTAACGGTGTTCATTGCGCAATGAAACGTTCCAGCACCCTTCACGACGAAACTAATTTGCGATAGAGGAACGACACTTTAACAAATTGCTTTTCGTTTCATTCACATCATTCTTTTTTTCTGCAATATCATTCGATTACTGCTTACTCGTTTCCTTTTAACTTCAACTGAATACAGCCCACGAACTAATCATTCATACAATATACATAATGATGTGCTCAATTCTTTAGAAGGATGAATTCTGACGAACTATCTCAGTAGATGCGCGTAAACAACTGCATTCTTTTTTGGAAGCAATCAGCAATTTTTTGGCAAAAAAACTTCGCACTTCGTTACATTTTTTAACGAGTATTTTTTTTCTGTTTCATGCACTTCATATGTTAGCTATGTTGCGCTATCGTCGGAATTTGTTAAAATGCTGATACTTACGGCAAGGTAAGTAGAGGAAGAAAGCCTGCTCATACATTTTATCAAAAGATTGTTCAGATCAACTGACGTATATAAATTGAAATGCAATTCAGGTGACGAATGCAACAAATCAGAAAGAACACTCCGTTCGCTGCACTGTGCTATTAATGAATACACTTAATTGCTTTTTCATATTCTTCTTAAACGGATCCACTGTAAATATGGAAACTTTCTATTGGTGTTGTTCATTAAAATTCTTCAAAAATTCAACGTCAAATTAATGTGTATTTAAAATTAACACTCATTCAAACTCAAATTCAACCCCAAAGGTGACAACAAAGATTTTCATTTCTGCATATACATTCATATGCGAACTGGAGCATTACTTGCTATCCGTACCAATCGCTCACTAAACGATCATCACGCACTTATAAACGCAATTCCCAACCATTTGACATTTCATCCACATGCGTTCAACTGCGCTCTTGTAGACCTATGCTCTAATTCAGGATTGATTCAGCATATTCAAAGGCAATTATTCCGTTATTATCAACAAAATTACTTATTTGTCTATTTGGTGACATAAAGATTTCTGTTGCAAATAGTTCAAGTGAATGAATCGTTAACCGCTCTGCGTTTCAGGTTGAAACGTTCGCAAGAAGGCGAAATTAGAAGACCAAAAAGAACAGGATTCATTTTGCAGACCGGAAAATATGCCATCGCTGCATAAAGATACATTTTTGAAAACGTAACGAAAATTCAGGTTCAGCGCAAACTTTTGCAAATCTTACTGAGATATGTTTGTTCTTGTGGCGGCTTTATCTATACTGGTTGTATTCAAAGCAAGCAATTGCTGTTTGCAGACGACGATTTGTTTGAATCGAAGATGAAGTGAAATTTAACATGACGATTGGTATTTTGATGAATTTAGAGATTCTGAATATAAATGAGATGAAATATAACCGAATGGCTAGATGCAAGAGCATATGCCCGTTGCAACACAGCACAATCTGCCATGTTTATAAACAATTTCATCGCATCTCATATTCAAATCAATTCAATTTCGTCGTGTAATATCAGTGAGGAGTATGAGCCGAATGTAACTCGCTTATGCTATTCATTTTTCGTTTCGCTGTACACTTCTAGCAACAATAACAACTGATCCCGAAAAACATCAACAACAGCAACGTGATGAGAAAATAGACTTTTTTTGATGAGCCCAACCCTCATGTGTTCGCTTTTCTCGTATTACCATCAAGCAATACCTCAACAAACTTATAGCAGCATCTTAACACCAACTGTTTATGGCTCATAGTTTTTAATCGTTCAGTACGTCGATCTCCGATTACTATGAAGCGAACGGCATTAATGATAACAATAACAAGAACAGCAACTTTCAAAAATACATTCGAATTCGAAACTGTGTATTGCTGATTGTGAGTATTCACTGACGCAAACATAACTAGCATCAACTAATCGCAAAGAACACTCAAACTTCACACAGACTGTGTGCATGCACCAACAAAAAATAGCTTTTTACAGTACCGCTGCCTCATAAAAATTCACTGGTGTATAGAAGTGAAACTGTTCAGTTCCACTGAATCAGTCTCTCATTCGTAGCATAGAAACATCATCATTAGCAACAACATCACTCTATAACCTACTGAATAATTGCGACGAATTCGATTTTTGAACTGACAACGAGACTATACAAAGTTTGAAAATCTTAAAAGTAACCTCCTCAGTAGTTCACTGGAATCACTAACAATAGTAGTCTGAATGATTCACTATGAAAATTCTTTTCAAAAATGCAAGTAACAGCAATTCAGCGCAAAGTACGCAGAAGTATTAAAGCAGTTAACAGGTCCATATTGATAATATTCAAGGATCAAAACGGATTGATTCTCAAATCCGATGCAAATGAAATAAATCTGAATAGCCGCCATTTACTATCTAATGATTGGAGCTTAAACTAAAACAAGAACCTTTCAGGAAACATATTCCAATTTTGAAACATTGCATTCGTTTTATTAGCAGCCAATATGCATGCGCACATAGTGGACCTAAGCACATCGTACAATTGACACGCACAAACAAAACATGCTGTCGTCGTTGTGGCTGTAAGGCTAAAGATTGACATTGATAAGTGAAATAGAGCCAAGAGGGAGAATCATTTAACGACATATTCAATAAAATGCTGAATCAAAGGAAATTCAGCAGTCGACGCCTAATGAGATGTGATGGAAAGCAGCAGACCAAATGGGATCACATAAATGTGCCAAAAATGGTTCAAGAATTAGTTAAGTTTTAAGGAATCGTTTGTTCAGGCTCTCGATTTATTCATTCGTTTATCTATGTATTCATTCATTTCTCTCGCTGAACATACAGAGGAATTATTGCAATGATTTTACTCAACTATGCCATAACGCATTTTACAACCAACAATACTTTAATCAGCTGTTATTTGTGATATCAAAATATGAACAGCCATCAGTAATCAATCAGTGACTGATTAGTGGCAATTAAAGATGACTGTTTGTGAAACAATTGAAAATACCAGTGTTTTTTTGCTGAATCTATCGACGTATTTTGCGGAGTGATTTTTTGTTTGAACTGAGTTTATGCTGAGAATGAACGACGACAAATAAGCAGTGCAGATTTTTTGTTTGCATTCCATCCAATGAACTATTTATTGCAAGACGCAAACTACCTATTAGCGTTAACTATACATCGAACAGCACTAATTGCGTGCATCCAATTAGAACAAATCAAAATATGAGCAGATATCAATGATTCTTTCGAGTGATCATCCAACTGCATTACTCGGCAACAATTCAAGCAACCAACATGCACTCGGAAAGTCACAAATGACAAGTGTTCAGTATTATACGTATGTACAGTAATTTCTGCAGGACAAATTTATTGTAGATTTTTTATGAACAAAATTACAATAATCTATCAAAATATGAAATGACTGATAATAATGAAACATAACAAAATTATTAGGTCGAAAATGATTCTAGCATACATCGTTGTGTGGAATACAAGGGAATGAAATCGTATGGCTGGAACAAATAAACAAATAAATGAATAAATAAACAAGCAGTCGAGGTAATGTGTTGTTTGATGGTAAGTATGCAGTGGTAACAGGCGTTGATGAAAACAGCTAATTTTTGCGAGTCAAACAGCTCTGCAATCCACAATCGAACAATGAGAATATCCATCCGTTCATTCGTTCACCTATCAGTGTATCATTCATAAGCGTGCATTTACAACTCACATCATTGATTCGAAATTTACTATCATTTTGGAGTTTACACTTGAAATTCATCTATGCGTCCCTTAGATAATTTTGCATATTCAACGGTGGAGCATATTACTTGAACAGAATAACAGTAAAAAATATGAGGTCTTGTTGTAGTCTCATTGATCCCAGAAATCCAATGATATTGGTTCAAAAAAAAATTCGGCGAAACTTCTTTATCAGCGTAATCAATATCTCATTCCCAGTGCGACTTATTAAAATATCGCATTGATGATTTCAACAATTTTTGAATTGATGCTATCGTGATTGACAGCTGGAAACGGCCAGCATATTGTTATTATGGCAGTCGTAAGCTGTTTATAAGGATACTCATAAATGGTTGCAGCGAAACATGCCAAAAATACCTCATGCCTCTTTCTGCGTGGATCACTTACACTAAATTGCATTTATATCAAATTTTATTGGGCTGCGGTCATGTGCGACACACGGATGTTATTCGTTTAAAAAATAAGCTAGCAACAGGAAACGAAAAATGAGATTATGAATCTTCGAATAAATTTTACAGTTTAAAATTTATCTGCAAGTAGGAGGATCAAAATTAATCATAGTAGATTTTTGAATGTTCTTTAGCTGAATTAACCGTATCAATGTTTTTGTATATTTAGATGTTTAGATTTTAGCACTTTAGGTTGCTGGTTTTGATGACAAGATCAATATTCGTTCATCGGCATGTGTGCGATAGTCACGCTTTTTCATTGTTCGACGATTGCTTTAGGGTAGTATGTATGTGATTGGCTATAATTACAGCCGCCTTACATATTTCTACTTAATCTTTCGTTTTAATTTTCTGTTAGCTCATAGAACTGATCGAAATAGGTATTAACTGAAATTTTGTGATACCAGCAGCGAGGAAGTAATTTCTTCTCGATCAGTGTAAACTCACAACATTGTGTTTCAAGACCATATGACGTGATTGTATCAAATCGAGTTGTAATTATCATGACAACCGGCAGATTTTCTTCGACGCCCTTGGACAAGATAAATAGTGATGGTCACCAACTCATCTCTGGCTACAATCAGAGAAGTAAAATCGTCTTGGTTCAAAACTTTCGCCAAGTTTTCAACAAGTAGATCAGGATGAAGGGGATGAATACAATTCAACAAGTAGATCATGAAGATTGTTTGAGATGCAGATTTGATCGAGAATGAAAGCCAAAAAAAGGTTTGAAAAACAATAATTGCAAGTGGTCAACCACGCTGGGTGTGGTTGTAAGTAGTGTAATATTTCGAAACAAGATGAAAATTGAGCGTTGTTCGTGAACGAGACGGCTGAAAGAGGTGTTTTGATGTGGTTTAAGTGTCACATGAAAGCGATGAATGCATTTTTGATGCGATGTGAAGAAAGCATAATTCAAGCAAGCGTGTTTTCGTCAATCCACAGTTTGTCCATTTTTAGGCTTAGACACATGCTCACATCAGTACTGCCATTTCATGCCCCTATATTGAAGCATTAAACGTATCAACAGACAAAGAAGCAATTAGTCCTTAGCCGTGGCTTGCCCCATAAGGTACAAGTAAATATATTATAACCAGGTAGGAAGATGAAGAATGTTATATTTCCGTTACAAATCCACCACCTGGGCAAATATAGAGTTGAAAACCTGAATGTATAGCATAAGAGCGAAAAAATAAACTTGTTTCGATTCAGTCAACCTCACCTCTTTAGAAAATCCTATTTGCTATTAAGGTATATTGCAGAAGACATTACTCAGCAAGCCATAAATTCCCTTTTAAAATAGCCCAGACTATGTTCTATCTGAAAAACATCAAAGTTTAAAGATGGTATACCCCAAAAGAATATTGCTTATCGTATGGAATTATTATATTTATCTATTAGAAATCAAATGTACTTATTTTTCTCTACGTTCACATATAACACTGGATCACCTGTGGACGGACAGCGACATTTTCAACGGCATTTTTTATTGGTAATATCGAAAGTTTTGAGAAAGTTGACAGTTAAGGTTGCACTCACGGGATCATATGTATGCTTCAAAATGCTTAAAATATCATTATCTCGCCAAGCACAACTAAAAACATTGTTGGCTTAAGAATGATATAAAGATATAATCATAAGTGTGCAAATAAATGAATGAATCTCAAGCGATTAATTTCTCATAAAAGCTTTACACTCTCATAATAGCAGGTGCTATGTTCCAGTCGGAAAGCATACAATAGTAATAATTGCCTGATCAAATCGAATATAATTTTGAGATGGTACACCCAGAAGAAATATTCAGAAAATCGCGGAAAAATGAGGAATTGAGATATTCAATCTCATTTGTAAGAGTAAATGAACTAAACTATACTCGTGAAGCAAAAATTTACAATCAAAAACACTTGTGTGTTTTTTTTAGCTGAAGTCATGCTCGATTCAAAAGTCATTGAATGTCATAGAGTTAGTTGATTGGGCATATGGATGATTGCAAATAGTATTTACTGAATGCTATCACTCAAGCTGCACATTAATTGTATTGCTAGATTTCAATGCTGTGAAATGATAACAATCACATTTGCACTTAGGGATCAATTAAGGATCAGCATTGCTGAATCAATGATATTCCTTCCAGGAAACTTGGGCAGCGCAAGTCATGCTATATTATAAAATTAAAAAGCAATTTAGCCCCACTAGTTAAACATGGATGTGATGATTGTTTAAGCAATGTTCCTGAACTTGATGCATTACTTGAATTATTCAAATGATCACATTTATATTTTTGAACTATTCGAAGTTGCGTTGAAGTAGTTTGCCCTTAAGATTTTGTTGATGTGTGGTCTCTTATTGGTGTACTCGGAACTGAATCTAGTGGTATTCCACTTTCAACAATATCCATTAGTCGAGGTGATTGCACAAGAAACTTAAGTGTATTAGAGAGTCTCAAGTAGAGAAAGATCTGTTAGATGATCAATTCTTATTTTTTCAAGAACTAGTTTTCAGTTATAAGAACACAACAAAGATTGTTCGCTTGCAATCAACATTTACGGAGTTTCATTCATAGCACTCTCGGGATGTATCTAGTTGATGATTTCTATACAATTACTGTTCTGTTTCGAACTGATACGGCTGCAATTACTGCAAACGTTCACTTGAGCAAACGTTTATAGATGATTATTCATTTCTTGCGTAGCGACCAATCACAACATCGGTTTACAAAATTTGACTGCCGAAAAGTTGGAAGTTAAAAGGTCGAACGGTTACAAAGCCAATCGAGAACATCACAAAGGCCAGGCGTCGACCATCCAAAAGGTCGGCTGGCCAAAACGACAATCAGTTAAAACTGTTCATCAAAATAAAGATTGTGAGAATAATAACTATTATTACTAGTAATAAACACCAGAACGCAGGTGGAATATGGAAAAGTTTATTTTTTTCCATATAACAATAAATAAAATAATAAATCCGATCTAACATCTCCATATATCATGCTAAGCAAACAGTGAGATAATTGGATATAAATAGTAGATTTATTGACCTCGAGTGAGCATAAGCCTCTAGCTTGTCTAAGCTTCAGCCTAAACCCGGATAAGCCGGACCTTAAACCTAAGCCTAACCTCTTAATTCTAATCTACGTCTGTTTGCATCACGTTCAGAAATGTTCCGTCGTCTGAATGAAAATATTACCTCTTCCGAAGGAGTGCCAAAACAGTCTTACACAATATAATAATACTACCACTAGTAAACGGTAATATTACCAGTAATAACGACTGTAGCAATAACTAGTCGACATTTTGACTAGTTGATCTTTTGAGTGGTCGACGCTTCGCATTAGATGTAGTGATAAGTCGATCCTTCGGTAGTCGACTTTCTCGCAGTTGAACTTTTTCAATGGATATTATGAATGAGCCCCTGATTTGCTATGGAACTAGTTGTTCGACCGTAACTAGTCTGTCTTTTGGGTTTTACTTTGAGTTTGAATGGCAGATGTGTTGATGGTAGGGAATGGCTATTTTCATCATATGCTCAGTCTGTAGTGGTGTTCAGAAGTTGTTTTTAGTTATAGGGTTTAGAGATTGACCTTGTTCAAAACAAGAAGATCTGCTTTTGATTTATTGCATTTTGGTGCAAGTATTACTTTCTTTTGCCCTATGTCAAGCTAATTTACATGGTTTTCGCTGTGGATATCCAGAATGCACTAAGGTGTAACGTTGAATATCAAACTTTCTTCTTTTAGGTTTTTACATTTCTATTTCATTGGGTCTCATTCAAATTCTTCATTGATCACTAACCATTGTTATTCGCAATCATATCAAGAAGAGTACCAAATATATCTCTAAGGACCATGTTTTAGTCGTAACCGGACATTTGACCTATTGAGCATTTGAATTAGTGGACATTTAGAATGTTGGACATCTGGCTTACTGAACATTTAGCCTAATGAAAATCTAGGTAATTCGAGAGTGCGCGAAAATAAGAATGTATGATTGACATCGAGTGATAGGGAACTTGAGCAAAATATGGATGAGCAAGCAACTGCAAACAAACACTTGTTTAAGCAATGAGTAAGCAATTCTGGGAAAACTTATGAGAAGTGGCCTTTCTCTTGAACTCATGGGCAGTGATCGAATAATCGCAACTGCGCTCTCGCCATGCAAAATTAATGAGCAATACATCTTCTTAAAAAATCCTGCTCTTATCACGGATGTGACCGTATCAAAGAGTCGACCGAAACGAAAAGAATCAGAACTCCAAACCAGAAGTATAGCCAAGTTTTTTTTCCGGGGAGGTGAAGTACGAAATAGTCTTGTCCTAAAAAATAGCAGAACTCTGAGGTGAATTTTCCTAGTTCATTTTTTCATTCTGTAGCTTTCCTCCTTGCCTTTCCCCGCTTCTTTTTCTCTTCACTTCTCTTTCCCTCTTCTTTTTCCCGTTCCTTTCCCTCTCTAGGAGGGGAGGGGGGAAGCACGCGCTCTTACACTCTTTCCCTTAGTTACATCTATGCTCTAGACTTCTGGAACCAATATCTGAGAATGAAACACTTCTGTTTTTGTGTGGGCATTAAAGTCATGTCGATTTACCGGCTATTGTGCAGCTTTTTCATAAGTGGTTGTTCCAGTATGTTCTTTGTAGATTCTGGTCTATTTTCAGTTATTGGACAGTGTAGCTTCAAACACGTAGCCCGTTGAATGTAGCATTTCAAATTTTTGAAGGAGAAGAAGAAATTTACAGTTAATAAAACGGAATCAGTGTATGGGATGAAAACCTAAGCAGGGGGGGGGAGAGGAGACGGGAAAGAACTGCGATGAGTTGTGCATTATTCGAAGTTGTGCATTACGTGTTAGTGATGTCTCTGTTCCAGTTAAACTGTTCTATTTCTGTTCTGTTCCATGGAATAGAATAGAACAGTTCGCAAATGAGGAAGGAACAGTTTGGAACAAAATAGAAAAAAAAACGTAAACGAACAAAACGTAGACGTTTGAGGAGCTCATGCATGACAGAACTTTTCGTTCCATCGATTTCAATGAATACTTTGGATGAGGAACTAATTCTGTTTGCTCATTTGCTGTTATTTATCTAAATCCATTCTCTTTTTCCTTTAAACAATGTCCGATATGTTTGAAAAAACAAAATGATCTTGATATAATGCGACTGATATCGAAAGATTTTTATACAGATTCTAACACCAATAATACGATCGAGCAAATGAACGAAGAGAGATTAATGTAGTACAAATCTGACATATTAAATCCGATGTACTTCTCACCTCTGCTTAATGTGGAAAATGGATGAACTTATCACTATCAATACAATTTCTGTGTGTATCTTATCATGCTCGATTATTTCTTTCATACTTGTTCCTGTTCTGCTTATCTACTTCATACTGTCTTCATTTCTACCATCGAAGCACATAATCACACCACTTTCTTTACTTATTTCTATGTATAAACTGCTTCAATTGTTCACTTCGTTTTTTACTGTCGCAATAATATTTTCGAAACTATTTATAAATTTCTTCGTACTGTAAAAAGTATATCAGTGAAAGTACGCTTTAATCTACTCCACCTCATTGTCATATCGGTTCAATGACTAACAATTTTATATATTTTTGAGGTATATTCATAATGAAAGTACCTTCAAGTTTTGTTGCCTTCAAAACCAGACATCCAATTAAATGAGGATAATGCCGATCAATGAGCAAGAAATTAACACTATCGTCGGAGCATTATGTTTAGGAAAAGCAATCGATTTAAAGCTGATAGTAAACTAAATAAATGCCTAAACTTCTGGGCAAGAAACGACGAATAATATCACAAATTTTTTTACTAACCGTTACGAAATGCGAGAATCTCAATTGTATTTCTCTTTCCATCGAACCACATAAATGACTCGAATCAAATCAGTAACTGCTATCAGACTAACAACTGTCAGTTCTGCCATCAAACTAAACAACTGATCATATCATTGCAATCTAAACTGGAACACAAAAAGGCCAACGAATGTTCAAAAAATTGACATAAGTTTGACACCCAGACATTCTTTTTGACATCCCGGACATGAAATCCATATTTTCCAGGTGTTCCTTTCTTTCATATCACATGTCTAGAAACAAGCTAAATGCCTGTAGTCCGGATGGCCTGGTGCAGTTTGCAGCCATTTTACTCACGCTTTTTATCCTTCTGCTCTTTCATAGCAATCTTTCATCAATACTTAAAATTGAAAATTACTTTCTGAACCCTTATAATACATAATTTAATTGAAAATACTCATGTCTTTCGAGGGTAAGTTTTGACACGCTTAACTTGCCATCGAAACAACTGTTTACGATCACTGCATAATTTTCAAATATTTTCTAAAAAATGTTTTGAGGTGCTATCAACTGATTTGTTAAATTGCAGCTCGTTTTTAGATCTTATCGTACATGCACGCGATGCAGCTCATCTTATTTCAGTCATTCTATTTTGAAAGTTACAAAAAAAGTTAAGCTTCAGTTTGACGAAATTCCGTGCAATAATCTTCTAAATTCAATTTCGATTATTATACAAACAGTCGGTTACAAGGATATAATCAAGTGAATACGAATATGTTCAACACTCTTTTCAAATGTTTTATCGATCTAACATACGATAAGCGGTGAAGATGACACTGAAAATACACTTGAAGGCGATAAGATACATATACATACATATATATATAGTGCAACACACATACCAAATAAGTAGTACAAGACATCAGATTTCTTAGGTCATTTCCAAATTAAATGATGAAGTGGTTCATCAGAACAAAATATTTCAATTAAATAAACAACACAGTTAGTAACACATGAGTAAAGTTTATAGCTGAACGTAACTGAAACAATGAAAACTGTTGCACTGTACTTATAACTGCTAAGAAAACTCTTGATCGAGTAATGTGAATGCGAATTTGATACGGAAATAATTTCAGTCGAAATCTCAAAACAAAAATTGATTACTGTTATTTTAAGAATATAATTAAACTCAAACAACTGTTGAAGTACAATACTGCAAAATAAATGATAAAACACAAATAATTTTGCAGCAGCATTGCAAATGAGCATTGAGAATACAAATTACTTAATTATGCTAAAATATACGAAGACAGATGATTATGACGAATGAGTGGAGTCGAAGGGCTTTATTGATAAGCACTAGCTCATTAAAGCACAACTTTTGAACGGCAACAATCACTTCACTTCTGAGTCGCATTCAAATCGATCGCCGTCAATCACACATTAAGTCTGATATCACATTCAATAAAGCAAAATTTTCTACTGAGTACATCATCGACAACAAAAGCAATCAAATGCTGAACTGAATGATCTCAACGAAATGATTATAATGACAATGTTGATACGCCTATAACATCATGCGAACATATACCATTACTTAACAGCAGACAAAAGATGGAATAAAAAATAATTTAAAAAATTTGCGAGTACAATGAGAAGCAAACGAAACTTTTTAAATTAAGAGAATGACTGATGGAGATTGAAATGCGAGTTGTGATCGTCTCAGTGAGCGTATAAATTAGTTCGAATAGGTGAGCAAGCATTTTGAACGCATCAATTAATGATTTGAAGGGTGGCGATCGTAATGTACGATCAGAGCGATAATGCAATAATGAGTCAAGTTCATTATTCACTCTTCAGAAAACTCTTAAATACAACATCAATGGTAACCGTTACACATCAGCTGAAAGCATCATATTTTGGGTTAAGTATTTAGCCGCACATAAAATCATCTTGAATATTCACTGGAATAAACTATTTCGTTGATGAAAAGTCAAATGCTTCAAGATGATTGAAAAAGTAATCAACGTTATATTACGAAGGCGAAAGAAGATTCGTTAAGAACATATTCAAATGTAATGGCAAACAATATAGATGACAATCATGCTTGAGAAGACGCAAATCGATTGATGAAGATCAAAACTTGACGATACCCAAAGAATCATCTTCAACAAACTGAGAGAAACAAAAAGAGAATGAATGAGTCAGCAAGGGGTATTGAATAGCATTAGTTTTCTTTTGTGTGAGAGTGCGGAAATCCTTCAGGTGAACAAGTGAATGTCCATTTGATGGGGGAATAGGATCAGACACCGCTGTATTCTGTCACGAACTTGTGTCATAATGATGACAACAACAGCCATTTATAAGTGATCGCATTATTTGTCGGAAATAGATGGTGGTAGTGTTGTATGAGCAGTGGTGGTATTGGCTTCTGTAGCTGATGAGTGACTGTTAGGTTGGTCATAAGCATACGTTGAGCTTGCAGCTGCAGCGTACGGTGGTGGCTGAGCGCTACTTTCAAACTGCATTTGAGTGTTAATTTGTTGCACATATGATGAACGAACTTCATGCGAACGTTCATCGACGTTAGTATTATTATCATCGTTCACTTGCTGTGTTCTTGTCACATTCTCATTTGCAACCGTACCATTTACTGGTCTATGATCATTTGCTAATAAAATTTGAATACCAGGATATTTGCAACGCTAAAGAATCACTTCTTATTGTTCGCTTCAGTCAGATAAAACAAATAATTTAAAAAAAAGAACAAAACAAACAAATAAAGAGCGTTGACCTTAATCAAAATGGAAATTATATTCCCAAAAAGCAATTATAAGTTTATGAAATCCGTACGAAGGGAAGAAAAATTATTTCCGATAACCTAATCTGAGAGGCCATAGTAGTAAAAAAGTCGTTGCATGATCTGAAAAACTAACACTCTTTTCAGCAACTTTCATGGCCGTGATGTGCGCATGTTTGCACGATAAATATAACCGGCATTTGCACACAGCCGCAAGCATGATGGATTGTATAGATACGATAATGAGGAACATAATGAATGTGAGTATGAAAACATTACGGCTATCATCACCAAGCCAAAAGCCATGCGTTGAACGTATATGCATCAGCGGATATCTGAAATGAGAGATATTAATTCAACTCAATATGAACACATTATCATCCACAAAATGACTGTACAATGATAAACACTCAACGAATCACGCTCCAACAAATAGCACATGTATCATTTTAAGGGTGTATAATTTGATGGGAGGACAGATACAAAGCTTGTTTAAATCTTTGAATAGGATCAAACGATAAAAATAAACTTACAATGCTGCAACAGATTCACTACCAATGATAACCATATATACAATGATGAACGGTAGAAGATAACTAGCACAATTGTGTTTAACACCAAGTAGGACGTAATAATGAATGAGTACTCCAAGAGCCAAATAAAAGAATAATGTTACTGAAATGGGGAAATAAATAATTCATGAAATTGTGGAGATATGCCACCTTGTGCGATTAATGCGTCGTCTTTCGAATAGCGCCTTCACACAATGATAGTGACTTTCTGAGAGACTTATTTGCCGAACTTACTTCAACAGTTACTGTATTGTTTCAAATAAAGCTTCTGATCAACAAACTAAACTAGGTAAAGACAAATGAAAGTGGACTTGACTGCCAAATGTGAAATTCAAAAATCGGGCGAATAAACAAATTTACATAGAGCAACTAAGTCGACTCCCTTCTTATGGTGATACCAGTCGAATTCAAAGAATGCCGAAATGAACATGAGTATTACAAACGACATGCCGAAACCAGCTGACGCCTAAAATTCATACTGAAAATAACGATTTGTAATATTTGTTGAGTTTGGTTCAACATAAATACTTGACGACACAACAGATTTTGATGACAACACCACTCACCACAGCGGCACGTTGTGCATGACACATCCGCATGAAAATGAAATCCGGATGATTATCATCAAATGGCGCAACGATCAATGTTGTTGGTTGGGCCCGCTCTTCACCGACATCACCTACAATGGACATGATAAGTCTCTTTCAATAACGAGTGTTACACCGTCTGAGGGATTTACTGATATTCACACTGCTTATTTTCTTCAGATTTGTGGTCACTTTTCTATCCACTTCACAATTAATTGACAAATTCTTGACAACTATCAATCGTTTTCCATTCAACAAATCAATCATCAAATCGAACACGATCTCCTGTATCAGACTTCGTCCCATCTATTTACTCTTCCGTTTTAACCTACATGAAATGGTCAGTCACCAAGCTGATAAAGTCACCAATCCACTGATTGAATTCTCAGAAACTGCGAAGAAGCTGCAACAAAGAAACAAGTGCAGAATTCTAATGAGGATCCGACGTTTATCAAATGAATTAATAATCAATGCAACAGTCAACATCTGACCAATTGCTATACCAAAAATCGACTACTTGAATTTGACTAACGATAAGGATGAGATGCAAAATAATTTTGTGCAACGAATGGTATCAAGTGGATGGATCAAACAGAAACCTGGAACTCCGAATGGAGCATAATGGACGGAGCACTGGTCCCGACGTCGAAGAAGCCATTTAATAATACTAGCCATTGAAATAATTGATTTCGATGATTTAAGATTTTAATATCATTTATCGCACGTGCAGCACACACCAGCGCCTAGAGTTTCATCGCAACCTTGCAGTTCAATCCCGATACACATTCAGTCGTCATATTCAGCTCGTCGCACTTCGCCATAAAACGCTTCTGAGCGCAGGGGCGGAGTCAGCGAAGAGCATGCACAATCGTGTGATTAAGCACTTGAATGGGCAAAATTTATGCCGATGGTATATCGGAAAAGGACCGTTTTGGAGGATAATGCATTGCAGAATGATTCAAGCAATTATGTGCATTTTGTAGGGAATAAAATTCTCTCGTTCAGTGCACTGTTCATCACGTTTGATTAGTGCGATACGATATTGTTATTGCTGTAACATAAGATTTCATCACAACTTATAATAATTATAATTACTATAGTTATATTATTATGATTCTTATAACCTAGCATCGTAATTAGGCTGTACTGCACTATGGATCAATACTGTTGACTGTTGATTCATTTCAGCTTGTATTGATATGCACTTGACTTCTACTGCACTATAGGTCAACACCTTCCAGTATGGATTTATTTCAGCTTGAAGCAGAATGCATTAAGCCTATACTGCACAGTACGTTAATACTGTTCACTATGGATTCACTTCTCTGACTGTGAGTGTAAATTTGCAATTGACCTATTCTTCACCTCACATCAGGTGAACCGAATGTATTTGCAAAATGAATCCGAACTGTACTCAGTTGGTGCTTAGTGTTTGTCATTATTTGTAAAAACGAAATTTGTTGTGTTTGTCAACATTTGTTTCTGGATCACAAGTAGCAGCGAGCATGGCCATTACTAAAATTGAATTGATTTCTACTTAAATTATTCTGCATGATCGAGAAAGCAGTTGTTAATATGTGGAGAGAGCCGTGGCAGAATGCCTTCATGCATGAGATGGCTGATGCGTGTTCTGTGCGTGTTAGACCACACCCCCTTTCTCCTTGACCTAAACTGTTCGGTTGGCGTAAAAGAAGCCAAATTGCACTTTCGTACGCGCGCGGGCCCGAATGTTCAAAGGTGAGAGGAGGGGAAAACGTTTCGTAAAAGCGCACAAAACTAACGGAATGAATGTACCCGTGAAACCTAATAACGGGAAATCGTCGTAGCATAACCTTCGCGTTTGATTCCAAATTAAATTCTCTACAAGCACAGAAGGTTTCAGGAAAATTCATTGTTTAGTTTTCGAGATTGTAACTTAAAATGAACCCTCAGTAGCAAAAATAATGCCTTTGCAAGCAATTGAAATGGAAAAAGTGCTGGAACAGAAATTTGATCGGTCAATGCCAAGTAGTCCATTGGAAAGAGAATTGAATTCTCTACAAGCACAGAAGGTAATCGCAGATCTCTCGATTAGTATAATTTAATCTTTCTTTATTTCTTTCTTTCAATTGAATCAAATTGTAATTACTTCGACTTACATTCATTATGAAGTATCATTATGTTCCATTACCTTTTGTTTTATTTTTTAGTGATATTTGCTTTTGTTTACAGATTTTTCATAATACTATCATGTTTTCATGCAATGCTCATTGGTATTTTTTATTGTTGTGGGTTTAAATCGTGTATATTTAATTTGAAATAATTCGTGATGGTTATTATGCATTTGAAAAAATGTTACAATATATTATGAAAGTAATGTTGTAGACAGTAATGATGTAAATGAGTATTATGAAAGATTTTTAATAAATAAAAATGAATAGTAATAACTTGTGTGGTGTTACATGGAAATAAAATATCAAAATTATCGAAAAAAGAGCAAAAAACTTCTCCGCTAAAAATCTCACAAAAATCCTTACCTAATAACCCTTTACTACCTCAAAATCCGCAATTTCGACATATCATATCTCAGCTTAGGATAAACATTTTGAAACGCTCAGAACGGTTTTAAAATGGCTTTGGCTGTCTGAACAACAATATCACAAGGAGAACTCCGATCCACCAACAGAAACTTAAAAACCGCGAAAATCGTCATTTCAGAATTTTCGGCCAATGGATATATTTTTTAGAGTATCACAAATTTGGCACTGCACGCAGTGAAATATGAATAAACTCACTAGTTGTTGCCATTCTTGTGTTCTGATCGCAAAATGTGTCACTACCCAATTTCCAAGCACCATCATAGCGAATTCTTCCGTCCAATTTCTCAGAAAAAACCAAAAAAACGAAATAATTACAACATTGTGTTCCACTGTTCTTTTGGAGGGTTTTTCTGATCTCACTTATCTCACGCAGCCGTAATTCTATACTTTTTTTTGTACACTCGTCAAGCTGAACCGATTGGTACCTATCTTATCGCAAAAAATCATCTCATTAAGAACTTCACAAAACCCTGGCCATACATATCTATTACGATTTCAAAATGCGCATTGTCGAGAAACTATGTGTTTCTACTGGCTGCTGGGTGGAGTGACCTGAGATTCCAAAAGCTTCTACTAGCGAATTGAATGAAATGACGTTCAGCTTGAGCATTACAGTTGGAAACAGGAGCATGCATGTACATTTACCATTACAGTTGCAATGTACATTACCGTTACATTTACCATGTACTTGGGCACTTACCATTGCAGTTACCACCGTCCTTGCGTGGTTATTCACGAATATCCTCACTCAGATAGTAGGAAAGAAGAGCATGCACGAACATTCAGAATCGCTGACTGAATACTATTGAAGATTTCGATACGAAGCATGACTCACAGCTGCCGGAGGGAAATGTAGAGGGTTTTTCCGAAGTTGTATGCTCTCCACAGAAGAAAAAATTGAACATAAGTCACAGACAGCAACCTTTTCTGTGCATATTACTAAATCTCAAACAGTGACGCTCATTATAACCTACTGACCTCATCGTAGGATTTACGCTAACATGCATTACACGCCATACCACGAATGCCCTACTTGCTTTCCAATTCCTATCCTATGCTAAATGATTAAATGTCTTTCATAAACTCCATCCCCTTCCGAAAATCACCTTATTCGAGAATTCTTGTTCTTTTGTCATATCATCATGCTCTTCGAAAGAAGCTAATTCATTGCTCGACAACTGTCTCACTATGCTTATGTTATGTGTGCGATCTTCCCATGAGATGTTCCTCAATTCATGATTACTCATTTCAGTTACATTTTGCTGAATCACTAACACCGTTTTGCATTAGTAAACTTTCTGAATGCCTTCTCACATCATTACTTCAAGAAGCCTTTGAATTTCAAGTTCTTAGTCTCCAACTGCGATGTAAACAGTTCTAGAACCTACACTGTACTTGAATCCACTCAAACCTATCGTCACAAAACTGCAACAGTTGCTGCCATAACAATCCTAAACTCGACAGATCCTGACGACTCGTTGATCCTTTCAGGCGATTTCGGTGTAACGTGTGGTAACACGTGGAAAAACATTTAATACAGCTGTCGCGCCACGCACCATTCACATTTTCAAATTTATCCAAATCTCAGCAAAGTTATGAGCTTACGTCCAGGCAAGAGCTTCAAACTTGAGCCTGTCCTTATCATGTGACGTCCAATTGCACCCGGATAATTTGTGCAGGGTGCTCTACGCATTTTGCGATTCTGTCTCAATCATGGATTGCCACTAAATCATGCCTAGCAATACTTCCCCTCATTGTGCCTGGTGCGACAGCATAAAGAACACGGTAATGAACAACGACAGGATGAACAAAGTGATGAATGCACGAAAACACGAAATAATCATCACAAGAAACAAGAAATAATCATGACAACGGGACAATCAAACAAGTTGTCATAAACAACAATTAACATCATCAAATTATTATTCCTCAACTTATCATCTGAGTGCTCAAATTATGAAATATGAGAAAATTTCACAATATAACCCCAAAAATGCTGTCTCAGAAACACCTTATTGAGGACACACATATCAACTCATTCCAAGCCTGAGAATACCTTATGTTAGCGGTCAAGAGAAAGTTCTAACCTCTATGCGCAGCCCAAACCGCAGTCATCCAGTTCAACCCTGGCCCGGGATATAAGCTCTCAGAAGTGGTCCACTATTACGAACAGAGGCGATGACTTTAAAATTTCATGATATTCAAACATTTCCTCGTTAACAAACTGGAAAACCCACAATGCTTCACATCCCATTTAAATGGATTTCTCAAACTTATCAAGTGCCTTACTAGCGCTAACGATGGACAATAGCTGCACTGGCATGGGAGATAAGGATGTCATCATAGAAGTGTATGAATGCCGTCATGACACTAGCTAATAGATAAGCTTCGGCGAGTAACCACAAACACCTGAGAGATTTATCCTCATAACACGTTTGATAACATTGGAACTTTATTCCAGCTGTTATCAAACAGCACTACGAGGAAGACGAGTCACCATTCAGCAACTCGACTCTACAGGTGAGCGGTCCAGGCGAACTTTCCAGACCTACCGCTAACTTCATGAGGCGATTCATACCCTACGTTCGTGAAACTCAGTTTTATAGGGATATTTCTCTTCCTTTCATATGCCAGTGTAGCTATCAAAACATAACTGAAGAACCCACAATGCTTCACATCCCATTTAAATGGATTTCTCAAACTTATCAAGTGCCTTACTAGCGCTAACGATGGACAATAGCTGCACTGGCATGGGAGATAAGGATGTCATCATAGAAGTGTATGAATGCCGTCATGACACTAGCTAATAGATAAGCTTCGGCGAGTAACCACAAACACCTGAGAGATTTATCCTCATAACACGTTTGATAACATTGGAACTTTATTCCAGCTGTTATCAAACAGCACTACGAGGAAGACGAGTCACCATTCAGCAACTCGACTCTACAGGTGAGCGGTCCAGGCGAACTTTCCAGACCTACCGCTAACTTCATGAGGCGATTCATACCCTACGTTCGTGAAACTCAGTTTTATAGGGATATTTCTCTTCCTTTCATATGCCAGTGTAGCTATCAAAACATAACTGAAGAACCCACAATGCTTCACATCCCATTTAAATGGATTTCTCAAACTTATCAA
>JAPYMA010000686.1:0-11566 GCA_035041965.1 Anisakis pegreffii | reverse complement strand
TTCCATTTCAGTGGGTTGCTTTAGGAAAGTGTTATGAGCATTGATAGGATCTTCGATTTTTGCTTCGAGTCGGCTATTGCTTAATGGTTCTTTCCTGCTCATCTGCGTCCGATAAAAATTCACATCATCTTCTGTTGCAGCCTGGAATGACGTTGGGTATTTTATATGAACTTGACGATTATATATGAAGAATCCGTTTTAGCCACTGATTTTTTCCCAATGTTTACATGTGTTCGTGCTTCGCTATGAATTCAATCGTAAGGGAGCATGTTCATAAGAGCGATCAAAGTGATCTTGTGAATCAACGGAATAATCAACACCTCTCTGAAATTTGTTGAATAAGCTAGAGGCAGCCTCTTCGACATGACCAGCTAGCTTCGATCAATCAGTATAAAATGGCACTGGTTTAATGAATGCAGCATCGTGAACTGTCTACAATTAGCATATTCTACAGGAGATTAAGAATATTTTCGAATTATTCTTATCCTTTTTAACGCTTTTTTATTATATGCGACATAAAATTGACTTCTTATATTCGCGAAAAAAATTGCAGGTGAGCGGCTAACGATAAGCAAAATTTCGATGCCTTACATTGCCAGATGATCCTTTCGGCTGACGAACGAGAAAAGCGTTTTGCTTATGCAATAAATAATTTGTTTTTGACTGTTTTAATTTTTGCTTGACTGTTTCAGTTCTCCTTCAGGGAAAAGACGAACTGAAACAGTCAAGTAAAAGTTGACTGTTCAACTGTTTCAGTTCTTCAGGAAGGAACTGTTTCAGTTCTTCAGGAACGTGAAAATGGATAAGGATCATTTGCCTCGATGATTGTTTCAGTTGTCAGTTGAATAGGTATTTCAACTAAAAGTTGTTACTGAATATAAAATTTTGTGAAACAGGTTCAGGATAAGCTTCGACTGAAAATTCAACGGATATCTGCTATTTCCTGATCGCCCAAATGTGATATCTAATGTAACTGAATTCTAGACCGAACACAACAATTCATGTTTCATTTTATATTGATTCAGGGACTCTGATAATAATATTAAAATCAAATTCACTCAGTGTGGTCCTTCAACTGTGTCAATGGAAACTTTTCCAGCATCGGTAAGAACCTGACTTCATTGAGAATATGCAGTGTCACGATAAATTGGTGGAAGAGTTCAATCAGAAATGCTTCCACTCCTACAAGGTACGTTAATCTGACTTATCTTTCTGAACCAGAACTCAGTTGGAGAAAGATAAATAATATAGCAACTGTGTGAAATTTGATAATGGCTATTGCTCGTATTGATCAATTGCAGCAGTCCAATTATTGATGGCAGTTTGGTCGCATATAACTGATGATATCAGTTGGTGATGTTCAGAATTTTTAGAAGAAAATTCACTTTCAAAATTCAGTGTGAAATATAACTTTCGAACGAAGGGCTCTTCCAGATTTTTTATGCTTTCATTACGCATCTGTGCTGTCAAATATTTGCGATCAATGGGTGGGCATTAACGTTGTTATTTAGAAGTCGATCCCTCATTGTTTTTTGACTTGTTTGTTTCTTTTTTTGTTTCATCCTCAAAAGGTTTTTAATCCAAACCAAAAATTTTTTGGGCTTTTCCATATTTTTTGACTTTACCAGAAACCATTTTCTATGGAATTCACATCGTGGGTAAATAAACCTTTTATCAACATGATAAAATAATACGCACGCATAATATACGGAATATGAATTATATCACAACATACATATACGAAAGTTTTCTAACACAATTTATCGTAGATTATAGTATCACTGATTACAAAAATGGAGTTGTCTTGCCAGCTTCATCTTTTTATACTTCAGGATAATTGGCGTGGTGACCTTAGATTCATGAGTTTACAGACGCCGAAGTTACCTGATTAATTTTGAACTTTAAGCATTTTTTAATAATGACCCATGATGTGGTCGAATGTGTTCTCTGGTTAACAGTATTTTTGATATCATTTAGTTGAGATTAGTGAGGGCAAACGATCTCTGAACACCGAGGTGTTTAATTTGCATAGTTCATCGGCTTCAAGTTCCGAGAATCACTTTATACAAAGAACTATGCAAGCTCTCTTTTGCATTGTAGAGAACTGTGCGAGTTCTCTTCGATGCTAAAGTTTAATAAACCAGAAATTTTATTTTCAATAACGTACCTCTGTTCAGTGAACTGTCTGATCTGACTAGTGATGTCTCTATTCCAGTTATCCTGTTCTATTCCTGTTCTGTTTTATGGAATAGAATAGAGGAACAGTTTAAAACATAATAGAGCCGTTTTTGAGCCAAAAAAAACAGAATAGAACAGTTTTCAACAGACTTTGGCTGTTCTTTACACTGTTCTCTTTGAATACTGCAGTGAGATAAATTACCATTGCTCTGTTATTGTTATATTTATCATTATTAAATTTATTATTATATTTGTACATTTTAATGTTATTGTTACTATCATTATCATCATTGCAATTATTATATTTATTATCATTATTCTTTACTCACAATCAGTGGATGATTCAACGAGAGAATTTTAACCAACTCCGAAGTCACACGCTATCACAGATGCATGTATGGATCATTTTGCGGGCACAACATTCGTTACAAACGAATGAAATGATAGAATTAAAGAATTCATTCAAAAAGCAGAATTGGCAGCACCCTGGTTATAAAGTGTGTTTAAGTGCGCTGCTTCTTTCATTTTAACGAGCTGACTTAGCCTAATAAGGATTCATCTTAATCATGAAGTCAGAACGAATCATATTGACTATCACCTAGGCGAGTACTGATCACAATTTGATAACGAAATTTTGCAAGCATTTTTTGTAACATCCTATCAGAGAGTTTCTCAGTTCCCAAAAGTCCGTAACGTTTATTCACGTTTCACTGAACTAGTCAATTGACGATTGCCGTTGCTTTACGACTGAATTCACAATGTTGTTTCTTTATCGGTATCTATTGGTTTGAATTTGGAATAACTGTTGCTTTTGTTGATTTGAATGTGCTGTGTGTGTTGAATATTTTGTTGCATAAACTCTTTTCTGATTAATTATGATCATATTGGTTCAAAAAATGTGTTTAAATACGTCATACATCGAAATTTCAAAAATTGTTCGATCCCGGGATTAAATCCCGATCTCGAGATTGAAAAATGGCCGGGATTTTGCAAACCCTAATGTAGATCTTTTGCTGATATTCAGAGAATACTCTATCGAATTATCACCATATGTCAAGTTGAAACACTCAATTGCATGAATATCACACCTCTTCATTTGAAAGGTTATGAAAATTTTTAAATAAGTTTTCTATAAACAAGATCTTTTGCAATAATACTGAAAATGGTATCCAACATTCGCAAATCATTCCAAAGAACAGAAACTTTGGATGAATTCATTTCGAGCAAATGCCGGAGAACAACCGCTTCTTGTCCCAACAGAGTTCCTGATTTGACGTTTCAAACAGCTGTATGGAAAAAACAGTTTGTTCTAGTCAAACCCACTCTTCGATTGGGATCCATCAATACCTTGTCTGCAACTGTGCATGCAATCTAAGCTGAACTATTGGGTTTCCTAATTGTAAGAACAGCCATAATTAAAGTTTACAAATCTTTCGAAAACGGGCTGAAAAATTCTCAAATTAAAAAATTTCGAATGTATGAATTGAATTTGGTATCGTTGGATACTTCAGATGACAGCAGTACCATCCTGAAAAGAACGGGCTCTTCAGTGGACTACAGGCCAAGTTATTAACCTATTAACTAAAGGCAGCCATTTAAAACTCGCGTATGTCAACAAGAACAAACCCGTTATTTAATTTTCAATTTACTGCAACATTTTGGGCGGTCGAATTTCTGGAAAAATCCTTGACGATTTCCATACTGGAAACGGAACCTGATAGAGCTTTCATTTTTTATCAGATGCATCTTTCGGCAATTATTGGTTGATTATATAGTTTTCCTTTATCCTTTCTTGATTGTTATTTCATCCTTTCTGTTTGTGCCATTCTTCATCTAGTCGTACGCGTACGAAGCTATTGGTTTGCATTCTCTGTGGATACAAATGGAAAACTTATTCAGTCAAATAAAAATGGAATGAAACAGCTGCTGCTGCTGTTGTGATATGATTAGCAATCGATTAGTGATGAATCAGTGCTTGTGTTGACGACTGTTCATATTCATTTTGTTCACTGTTGATTCACCAACTTCATTAGTGTGCCCGTCTGATTTCATTACACTGCTCTCGTGTTCCCAATATTCTGTTACGAAACCTTCACTTGCTATGCTGAAAACACTACGTTGCATTTGCTATGCTGAAAATACTACGTTAACCAAGTTTTGGTGTAGGCTTTAGTTCGACTTTAAATGAATAGTTGCACTTCTTCACTTCGGAGGCAGTTGATGAAGATAACTAACAATCGTTTCGCCACAGAAATAAAGGAAGTTACATTAATTCAATCGAAAACGCAACCAGAATGCAACAGTCTTCGAGTGTCAAAGTTAAGATACGGACGTGGTGCACATTCTGATGCGTTTAAATTCTAAGTTCCCATTGAATGGTTGAGACTTTGAATTCTTTTCAGCCGCAAAGTTGACGTAGTGTGATATTTGTGATGCCTGTAATGAAGCATTGTTAAGCGAAGCATCATGAGCTGTTGTGTTCAAGCATACCTATAACGATCGATCTAAAGTGCAGGATCAACTGTGATCCATTTTTTAGCAGTATTCTACGTTACATCATTCCGTTATGCGTCACACATTTTGTTCACTTGCTAAGTCTTGTGGTTCGCTTGTGAAAAGAATTATTGCTGGAACATGAACATTAAAAGTGTGCAAATTTCTCTTGATCAAATCATTATTTCAGCCGAAGGGTAACGTTATGGCATCAACCGAGGAATATCGGAAAGGTTCGTATGCATTCCGTTTTTGCATTAGCACATCTTCTGATAGGTATTTTGTGCTTCAACTCAGCGTTCATTTCCATGTTTCGTAGATTTTGAATTATTGGAGTGTAACTTTTTCTCTGTTTAGCTCTATCTATCATTTTCGACTCATTCATTTGTTTAATCTGTTTGATTCAGATATCAGATAAAGTTACTACTTTAATGAATGTTTGTGTTAATTCAGTGCAGTTACGATGACATTGCAGTTGCGTAGTATTACAGTTAGTACCCACTGAAAAGAATTAATGCAAGCGGTGTGAAGAATTTAAGTGATTTGTGAAGAACAATTGCTCGGAAAATGTTCCTCTGCTCCAATTCGAAAAAATTGTATATGAGTGTATGTGTTGGCTTGAAATCATTAAGAATGTGAAATTTTTCATATTTTTAGAAGCCGTTTTTGCTTCATTACCTCGAACAACTCGGGGATTGCCGTTGGTGGTCGGTGGAAGTCCTGATGGAAAGAAGATTGTTTATTGCAATGGCAACTCTGTTTTTATTCGCAATATGGAAGTATGTTTTTGCGGTGTTTACTGTGAACTGCTTGACCCTTGTAGAAGTACCTTCATGTACCTTGTTGTTTCAGGACATCAAAGATTGTGAAATATACACTGAGCACGCTACTCTGACTACAGTAGCGAAATTCTCACCATCTGGATTTTATATTGCATCTGGTGACAATTCTGGCAAGGTTCGCATTTGGGACACAACTCAACCTTCACATATACTTAAGGCGGAATATCCGGTGATCTCAGGCCCGATTCGTGATATTGCTTGGTCGGACGACAGTAAACGATTGGCCGTTGTTGGTGAGGGTCGTGAACGGTAGGCGAATTGTGTATTCAGTTAGAGAGGAGAGTACTGATTAGAACTGTTGAATGTCCAGCTGATAGCGAAGTGATATTTAATGATTACAGTCAACTTTAGCTTCGGTCATGTGTTTCTCTTCGATACGGGCACTTCGAATGGCAATCTATCTGGCCAAAGTCGTTCAATGTCAAGTATTGATTTTCGACCCGTTCGACCATTTCGGCTAGTTAGTGCGTCTGAAGACAATTCTGTCGCTCTATTCGAAGGTCCACCATTCAAATTTAAAACGGTACGGATTTTTTACTTTTAAATGATCATATCTTTCATCCATTCCCAATTTGATTAGATGTTATCGCATTATTATCGTGAAAATGATGTCTTGTATTACTACTGAATGTATTTATTTATTTATTGAATAATCAGCAGTTACAACTCATTATGAGTTTATCCCTCTCCATTATCACCAACGTTACTTTGTTCATCCTCTTTTCTGCACAACTGATGATATTCGCAGGGAATCTTCCACTTTCATGAAATTAATTATTTTGCGGTCATGGAAATATAGGGCTACTCTCTCGCACGTTATCGTTCTGTGATCAAGAACAGTTATGTTTCTTGAAATTCGTTTCACTAGAATAATTGCTATCCCGTTTCGATTACCGTTTGCTGTTATAGTTAATCCATGAACACACGAGGTTCGTCCATGTAGTGCGATATAATTCTAATGGAACATTATTTGCAAGTGCTGGCGCTGATGGCAAGGTAAGTTTTGGCTTTTTGCGAACAAATGTCGTCCTCGAATCAATATCATATTCCATTTATATTCACCAGTTCATTACGTGACCACTGCATTCGTTGTTTTAAAGATGCGCTTTTAATCAGTTTCAGATCCAAGTTATTAAGTTTTACTCAGTCATTTTCATAAAAATTATTCATTACTTAAGGTTGTTTTATACGAGGGAGTAGAAGGTCAGAAACAAGATGAATTTGTTGATGCATCGTGTAAAGCCAAAGCTCATGATGGTGGTGTTTTTGGACTGTGTTGGTCTCCAGATGACTCATACATTGCTACGGTATCTGGTGATAAAACAGTTAAGATTTGGAACGTAGCTACCAAGGAGCTTTACAAGTTTGTTTTGTACTATTTATTTGCGCTTCAGATGTTAACTGTTTGAAACTTGAGTGCTATTTATGTTTGTGAAAAAGTTGTTGAAACATTGAGTTTCAACTGAAATCTCCGTTTTTTTTTGCTCATTCATCAATCTGTCTATCGTAATGAATATGTCATGTTAACCTTGATTGTTATGGCCCCAACTTCAATTTGCAATTGCAAGCTGCTTTATAGAACAATTCGATTCGAAAATACGGTTGAAAATCAGCAGCTATCAGTTGTATGGACCAAACACGGTTTGTTTAGTGTGAGCCTATCGGGTTTCATTCATTGCTTAGATGTGGAATCGGAATCTGTCAAGAAGACTATCAAAGGACATAACAAACCAATTACGGCTCTTACCGTCTCGATCGATAAGTCGACTGCATTCACTGCCGATTTCGAAGGCAACATCAGTTAGTATTTCTACTTTCCCATTTACTGCAGTTAAATCAAAAATCGATCATTGAATCTCTGTATTAAGTTACTCATCCGTTTGCGTATTTAGATGTTTTCATTATTTGCTGGTATCTCACTTGATTCAACGAAATACAGAAATTGAGAGAATAATTTAATTTCCAGTTTTCTGGTGAAATTTATCGCATGAAAAGTGTAATCGTTGATTTTTATCTATCCTTCAGCTCGTTGGAATCTCTCCAATGGAGAATCAGAACGTATTTCACCACCAGTGCACAAATCTCAAGTGTGTTTTTAATTGCCTTTTTTCTGTCAATTGATCATAGGTTTTATGAATTCAGATTCTGAATCTTAATTCAAATGCAGAATCTTTGACGAACACTGTTGTATTTATATTTTTGTCCTCAAGTTTTCAGTTGAAAGCTGCTTTAAAACCATTCAGTCAACAAACAACATTTTCTGCGTGCTTTTCTCATATGTAGCAGATGTTTCGAAACCGTTTTCGATACCCATATAACATGATCAGTGAATATAGTTCCTCATATTTTCTTCAGGTCTCATCGTTGAGTATCTCAGCTGAAGGGATGCTCGTTTCAGTTGGATGGGATGATTCCATAGCCTTTACGGAGAACGTTTTTAATGATATTGGTTTGTTTATTGCTTTTGCTTCCATATTCTACAGCATTTTCGATGGTTCTCTATCACGTAAAATTGATACATCATTCGAATCGGATTTACGTTCCTTGCAAAATGTGAGAGATCATTATTGTTGTCTGCGTACTTATTTTTCGAAGGTCACAGTCGAACTGCGATTGTGATTCAGAAAGATAAATGCTTTTTCAGTCAACAAAAAGTGATGTTATGAAGTTTGTTGTTGCAGATGGTGTTCATCCAGATAATATGAAGTTGTCATCGCAGCCACGTGGACTCTCGATGTCTGCTGATAGCAAAACAGTGGTTGTAGCTTGTCATAAGTCTATATATTTATTCAACAATCGGAAACTTGCAATCACTCATGATATTCCCTACGAAGCATCATGCATCTCGATAACGGCTGACGGCAAAGATATCGCCGTTGGAGGACAGGTTCCTTATCTATGATGAAGTGGTTGAATAAATACAAGTACCTTCCTTTGTCGGATGATGTAATGATTGCCTTTTGAAGGATTGTAAGTTACGAATTTTCGGTGTAAGTGGCACTCAATTGGTACAGAAAAAAGAACTGGATCATCTAGGTGCTATTACATCGGTTGCTTGGAGTCCAGATGGTAGTCATCTTGTTGCTACGGACACTGCTCGTAGGGTTAGTGATATATAATATCGTTAAATAAATTCCTCTTCAGTTACATTCCTGAAAAGCATTTCGGTCGTTGTATATATGAAAAGGTGATTGAAGGTGATACCGTATTCGGTAGAAAATGATTTTGCAATTGCCACTGAGAAGGAATGGACATTCCATACGGCCCGAGTGAATTGTTGTGCGTGGTCTGATGATGGAAACTACGTTGCCACTGGGGGTCTCGATACGAATATCATTGTGTGGGATATGAAAAATACCGGTGAGCATCCAGTAATCATTCGAGGTTCGTTCACTTGATGATTGATTTTCTGTGTTTGTGCTTCTTTCAGGGTTGATCTGTTCTGATCGTATTATCATCTCCATTCGACAGTCAAATTTTTCTGTTATTGTTATTATTCATTTTTGAATCAGATCGTTGCTGACTTTCACTTAATGTTATTTATTTTCTCAGTCAGTTGCAGTTCTTTGGATTTTTTCATTCGAATTGAATTTTATTTTCATTCTTCCTGCAGGTGCGCATTCAATGAGTCCGGTGAATGGTATCGCATGGTTGGGTCCACGAAAATTACTCAGTGCTGGTCAAGATTCAGTGCTAAAAACATGGATACTGAATTGATAATGAGAGCGAGAGCATTTAGAATTGAATTGACTTTTTGCTATTGTTTGTCAGCTTTATAATTTTCAGTTTGTCAAATTGCGTTTTTAATTAAATTTGTTCATCTTATGCGTTCGTCGTTTCAGTAGTATATTGCAATCAGAATGAAACGCCTTAATTCTATCCGCTACTTAAACTTGATTCAATTCTTTAGTCGCTTGTTGTTCTATTTATAACGATGCCTCAATTGTAACCTTGTTCAAAATGCTCAGCATTCTCATTTTATATTTGCAAATCATTCTTTTCGTTATTGCTAATAAATAAATTCGCTCATGTATTCTGTTCGCTCATCTGTTCCGCTAAAATTACATCTTTCAACAGTCTCCAAATTTATATTTATTGATCGTGTTGCACGCAAAAACTTGTGTTTGTTGCTTATCTTCGGTGTAACATGGTCGGTGAAGACAATTTTCTTTCGAAATGACACAATTAGCCTTAATAGGAATTCAGTTTCTTGATGATCCAAACAATATCTTTGAATGTTTTCTTTCAAATCTTGGATGCGAGGTAAAATGACATGAAAAACCGAATTTCAATTGGGGTAACATCACACACGTTAGTTTCACTAGTTCGGCATACGCGTTTACATTTTTCTGAGCCACGTTTGTTGATTTTAATGCCTTGGCACCTCTTCTAATTTAGGTTTTGATGGTGTAGGTTTAGTGAAGATTACGTTGAAGTGATGCATGATTCTGTTCGTGTGACCCAACTGATGTAAAGAAAACAAAAATCTAGTTTGGAATAAGACCAAACAATAAATGGGAGTTAAATAGAATTGTTTCTTTGTGTATTTTTACAGAATTTAAGGAAAAAGTTAATGACGTGTGGTGTATGGGATAATTCTCTATTTCACGTCCGATATTTAAACTTTTGACCTGTTTTGTTCTCATAAAAAGGATACTTGTTGTGCAAATGTGTCCATTTTTCATAAAATGTGTCTCATTAAAGTGCACGCTCGAGTTCTTCTGTACGAGAAAGATATCCGAAGAAATGCATTCGTTGATTGATTGCGAGAACCTGCATGCTCTTAAAACTTTCAAGTGCAAATTGGAAACTTGATGAAAATTACGAGGAATGTTGATAAACACATCAATATTCGGAAATTTTTTTGTGTCTTCCATGGTTGATATAAAATTCGCTCTTGTAAACAAAGTGGTTATTCTTGTCATTATGCACCTCACCTCGACAATTATTGCTCATTCTCTTTAGTTATATAGCAATACGATAACTTTAGACCATTCGAGTGGATTGTATGAGGTTATCGAGTATCTCAGTGGCACAAGTGATGAATGATAACCACACTGGCAAGGGACATAAGGAAATCATCATAGAATTGTATGAATGCCATCATGACAATAGCTAATAGATAAGCTTCGGCGAGTAACCACAAACACCTGAGACTTCGAGTCACCAGTCAGCGACTAGACTCTACAGGTGAGTGGTCCAGGCGAACTTTCCAGACCTACCGCTAACTTCATAAGGCGATTCATACCCTACGTTAGTGAAACTCAATTTTGAGGGAACATTTTCTCCAGTTGATATGCCAGTACAGCCATTATCAGCACCTGAGGTTAGCTCTCCCACAAACTAACTAATACGTAATGTTCAATACGATAACTTTAGACCATTCGAGTGGATTGTATGAGGTTATCGAGTATCTCAGTGGCACAAGTGATGAATGATAACCACACTGGCAAGGGACATAAGGAAATCATCATAGAATTGTATGAATGCCATCATGACACTAGCTAATAGATAAGCTTCGGCGAGTAACCACAAACACCTGAGACTTCGAGTCACCAGTCAGCGACTCGACTCTACAGGTGAGTGGTCCAGGCGAACTTTCCAGACCTACCGCTAACTTCATAAGGCGATTCATACCCTACGTTAGTGAAACTCAATTTTGAGGGAACATTTTCTCCATTTGATATGCCAGTACAGCCATTATCAGCACCTGAGGTTAGCTCTCCCACAAACTAACTAATACGTAATGTTCAATACGATAATTTTAGACCATTCGAGTGGATTGTATGAGGTTATCGAGTATCTCAGTGGCACAAGTGATGAATGATAACCACACTGGCAAGGGACATAAGGAAATCATCATAGAATTGTATGAATGCCATCATGACACTAGCTAATAGATAAGCTTCGGCGAGTAACCACAAACACCTGAGACTTCGAGTCACCAGTCAGCGACTCGACTCTACAGGTGAGTGGTCCAGGCGAACTTTCCAGACCTACCGCTAACTTCATAAGGCGATTCATACCCTACGTTAGTGAAACTCAATTTTGAG
>JAPYMA010000685.1:0-16153 GCA_035041965.1 Anisakis pegreffii | reverse complement strand
ATTGCTGGAATGATTACTTGCTGTTACTTGATTCAATAAATGAGGTTTTCTCCCAAAGAAATTAGCAGTGCGATTGTAATTCTTGGAGGAATATGCGAAAGTAGCGATTAGCGAACTAATTTCACTGATGAGCGAAAATTACCGCTTCTTTTTCCAGCTAGCGGCACTTTTATCGAGAGCTTTTCGTTACAGTTCGTCAGTGGCGCATGCAGCGAACTATTTTTAGCGTGAAAAAAACTTTTTTTCAGCGAATTGGTTATTAGCGTAGCCACCTTTTGGTGGCGTGCCCTTCGTTGATTATATCTACGTTCCCTCACCATAATTCAGGAAATAAGTTGGCCCTCATATTGTGTACTGAGGAGTCCAGAAACAGACTACCTTAAGTGGATTCTCAATTGAAACAATACGATGTCCACAAATCAACGTAGGTGCCTTAACGGAGACGATGCCATTAAAAAGTATCTTAATAAGAAATATCTTTCACAGAAATATCTTAATTCATACTCAACCTTATAAGCGCTGAATCCTTCCAGCTCTTTCTCGCTCAAATACTTCACATCAAAAAGTCCCATTGTTGTAGTGTTCTCACGTAGAAATAAACGAAGACGAGTGACGAAACGAAACAATGTTCCACAGCAAAAAGCTTTCACTAAAATACAAACAAAGTGATCAATGTACGACCACGCATGCCTAAGGTAATATCACTCGCTTGAACATAATTTGTGAGCAGCCGAAGAGCGTTCTTGGATCTGATTTGGTTATGTTTTGAGATTGCGCAATGCTGATTTATATCACATTATCAAACATTAAATCAGAACACTGCGCGCATCGTCATTAATTATACTCAGTCATTTCACTCATTTCTCATGGAGAAGCTTTAGAAGAACTGTCACCAAACTGGTGTTCACTAAAGCCATCTGCAGATTTTGGTCCAATTTCTCATAACAATAAGAAAAGATCCCGAATGTGAACAAAATTATGGGTGACTACGTGAAGATCAAGAGAATAGCGCCACTCTCAAGGTTCTAAACCTTGTTTCAGAGATGAAACAGTTGAGGATTTTTTGAACTCTTTTAACGATTAAGTAAAGCAGATAAGTGCATTCTGATTGAGAAAGTAACAAACTTAATGTATGATAATGCAAAAAGCGATGAAAATGATAGATGAGAACAAATTTAGCGGTGTTGCACTCTTAGAGAGTTCTGTTGAAAAACTGTTGCTCGTTTCATATATGGTGAAAGCTGTGAATGAGTGATGAATATATACCAGATGCGGAACAATGAGATCAACGAATCATTAATTATTCATCATAATTCCATCATTTTTTTTCGTGGAAGTACCGGTGTGCTTTGATTAATTATTTCTTAACTGTCATGAATCTTTTTTTTTATCAGTTGAGAAACCAACAAAGGCAACATATTTTTTGTTGGTATTTAAGTGAGTGGTTTTTGTTGGAGAGTGAACCAAATTGAATCAACACTTCTGTGAGTCAAATTAAAAAACTTGTTGATGATTTTGATTTCTCCTTGTCACGCACCGCCGACGTGCGCTTTCGATACTGGAAATTTATGTGAAATTTTAGATTGCGAGCAATGCGTAAATAAAAAACATAGTCCATAATTATTGGATGATATTGGTCACAGTGGTGATCGTAATAGTCGTCCTCGATTATGGAACGTGTGACCCCGTTTCCTCTTTCTCGGAATCGTCATATCCAATTTGATCAGTACGACACAAACTACAGAATGTTGAAATCGGTTCACAATGATATGGATGAAGTGGCGAAATAAGTGGAAACAAACAAAGAATAGGCAACCTCAAAAATAGGTGGAAGGGAAGTGCGGTGTATTTCATCAGCAATGGGATCGCTACTGTCCGCTACTCGCTGATTCGCTTGGGAAAATCTTTTTATATCCGCTAGAAATGATCCGCTAGTAACCACATTGACGAGTGAGCAGCGAAAACTTTCGCCAAAAGTGCCGCTAATTGAGCAAAAATGGCAGTTTGCGCTAAAATGCTATACATTGTCGGCAAAGTTAGTCCACTAAACGCTAATCTTAAATTTTTCTTCAAAATTTGCAATCGCGTTGCTGATTTGTCAGTGAAATGACTGTCAAAAATTCGACAGAATTTCTCGAATTTCATTGGGAATACCGAATTTCATTTAAATGCAATCCGCTTACTACAAAGTTACAATAGTGATCAGATGAGGCTAGCAGTAACTCCAGCAACAATTGTGTATCGTTTTATGTTTACATTTGAAAGCAATTATCGAGACAAAGTGAAGTTGAAAGTTACTTACTGTAGTTAAGATGTTCGCAGTAGCTAACAATAAAAGTTGTTAGGAGCTGATAATGAGGTAATCAAAATCCTTTCCTATATAAATTCCTTACCCACTCACATCTATTTCCCATTGTTGATGAAAAATAAGATTTAGAAATCATGTGATAAGATTTAGAAATGCTTCACTTTTGATTCTGAAATTGGGTTGACGGGGTTTGATCAGTATAATTGATTGAAATCATATCAAAAAAGATTGATCTCCTGTAGCGGCATCTCAAAGACCTTTAAAAAGTGAGCGGGAGACTTTGGTGAGAAACTGGATCGCCTAATTTAGTTAATTTATCAAATCATCCTGCCTTTTTGATAAATAAATCAAAAAGCAAAATCCTTCAGATAACATAAAGTTTTCTGATCACAGAGAACCTGTTTTATGCACTTGTAGCAAGAAATCATTATGTTAATGGCAAGATTGAAGGTCACTGCATCTTGAATTTAAAGATAATAGTACTCTTATAGCAGTATACTTAATTTCAAACATATTTCGGACTCTGCAAAAGTCTTCAGCTATGAAAGTTGGGATGGGGGCTAGATTATTGCGTATATCAACAACATGTAATCACAGTAAAGTGCTGGGTAATGCTACATGTTAAGTGGACTGCTAAGCTGATTTTACGAAGGCAAGGAGTTAGTGCTGAATTCATAACAGTAAGACTCCATACTCAGTGCTATATCACCATGTGTTATAGTTCTTGATTATAAGATGAACGTCAGTTTCTTGCTAGACCTAAACTCAAACATGATATCCACTACGATGTCCGTCTCTGATTACCGCCCCTTGTTCTCAATTGAAATGAGCCGACATTTACCTTGATTTCATGAGTGAAAAGTCATTATAATGTTCCTTTACCTCTTGTTCATTAACGCTTAATGCAATCGGCAGTTACATCTTCTGATGACATAGTGAACCACGCTCAGAGAAATGAAAAGTTCCCTTCTTTTCAGTGTTTTTCTGATAAAATTTTTATGAAAAGTACGCATAATTATCATGCCGAGGGGCACATTTGACTCATTCGTTTGGAATAGGCACACGCATAAGCTTACGTTTGTACTGAGGCTGAGAATTATACTCAAGCTCAAGCCTAGACATGTTCAAGCGAGATTTGCCAGTGAGACTTAATCATATCAGCATGACAGACATACAATTATGTAGACCTCATCCATTTTTACATCAAGAGGAACGAAACGAGACTGTGAGTGGAAGGTGTATGACGGATGAAAGAGGAAGGAGACGCACAAAAATGGAGTCAATTGCAAGGAAGAAATGAATACGATAAGATCAATGTACTGATCAATACATTCATATCTTCTCCCACATACAAAGGTCATTTGATGATATTACATCTTGTAAACTTGAGACAATTTTGAGCAAATTGTTCGTCAGCTCACTCGGACTAACAGTTTTAAACAGCCATCGTTTCATCCTTAATTTTCAGCCACTAAATCTCAAAAAATTGCTGTCACAGTTTTGTTGGTTGGCAGTTGTAAATGAGCGTTTTTCCGAAATGTAAACTATGCCCGAACAATTCGAAGTTTCTAGTTTTCAAATGTTTTTCGCTTCACCTTTGGAGTTTCCATTTGATTTCCCCGTATTTTACAGTGACATCATTGCAAATATTTGACTGCAAGTACGAGAAAGCTGAAATACATGCGAACGCAGTTTCTACCGATGAACGGTTAATGATGGTGCCAGATGAAAAACACTGTACCTGGATGAGAGGATACTTGATAAATTTGGATTATACTTGCAGGATTTCGTTGCTTATCAAATGCAGTCGTCTTTTTCCTTTCTTCTCATCCTATCAGTACTGCCTACTATGATCAATGCAGTCACGTGCACTTCGAGTAAGTTTTGTCAATGCATTCACATTTGTTTTTTTGAGTTTTATTCAACGCGAAACACAGGTTCCAATCGAGTCTCCTTCTCACTACGACGTCACCGATCAATGGAGTCTTTCATGTGTGAAAACTTTCCTGCGGAACAAATTTCCTTAAGCCTCAACCTAACGTTGTGATGATATGTGTATTGATGCAATTATAAGCTGGGATTGCGGTTCATCGATAGGCAAATGAATAGAATTTGAAAATTCTCGCAAATAAAGTAGAAGGCTGACTTTCGAACTGTCAGCTTCCCGAATCACAAGTAGACCTCACTAGGTCGTTGACCTAAACTGACATTGAAATGATAAATCTGGCTCTTTGTGACCCGTTTTAGATCGCCTGTACTATGAGATGAGTAGGTGATTTTTAAATTTAACGTAACACTCAACTTCCTCATTATACATCTTATCTTTCGAACATTTTAATACCATTAGTTACATTACTGCGATTCTGTGGCCACAAATGGCATATTCATAGCGAATTTTTTCGTGGTTTTGCAATAACTTTTTTGTTCTCTATTTCTTTTTTCAGATGTTATCTTCAGCGAACGAGTTCTGTTCAATTATTCAGCGTATTGTTACGCTTAGTAAACCTCTACTTTTTTAAGAAATTATTCATTGCACTTTTCATTTTGTCTTTATAACTTCTCTGCTCATTCATAGATGAATATTGCCCCGCCGGATGGTCAGTAAAGCGCGTGGGCAAGGAATATGCAGCACTGACGTGCGAACCAACGAATCCGACCAAGAAATGTCCCAAACCATACGCATGCGTGCTGTCGCATTGTCAACTCAGTTTTTGCTGTGCTAATCAAAGTCAGTTGTGGTTTCAAGCATCTTTATTCAAGCACTTCTCTACCTATTTTCTTTGAATAGTGTTCCTTTCAGTCAACTGATAATGCACTGCCCATTTTGGTTGACTGATAATCATTATTTAACCACGTTCGATTGCTCATTGGAATACTTTTATGCTTATCTTTGAATGTCTAAAAAATGCTCGAGTAATAAGACCATAAATTTGATCCTGATGATTTCAAATGCACTGAAACGCTAAGGTCTTAAATTTGGTCCAGTTCGAATTGAACGCCGTACAAGATTTTACTTCTTCATTGTTGGAAATTTTTTAACGTTCGCGATCGTTGATCGTGGCGATATTCGATGAATGGATCAGGATGAATATTCAATTTTTCCGTTAACAAAACGATGATGATGTTTCTGTGATTGTTCAGTTGTAAAATCTGCGAAACTTATTCAGAGAAACGATATCATTGAAAAATTTTCGTTTCAGAAATATTGGAAAAATTAGCTAATGAAGAAGAAGACAAGTACGATGATGATGATGAAGAAATTAGCGATGATGAACTGTGATTGCTTGTGCATTTGTTGAGGTCTAAGCTTCGATATTTTGGACTGATTAGGCAGGTAGTTGAATGCTTCGGCATTGCCCATTAGGATAAAATCCCTCAAAAATTTCGAATATAGACCGCAGTTAGATCTGGGGTTAGTTTGTCTAGCAAAATGAAGTGCTCTAGCCTGAGCGTGAAATTGTTGTCCAGCTGACAGACTGTCTCAACCAGTTTCGAGCATCCACCAAAAATGGACTCCGGAACCTGTCACCAAATCCGATAATTTTGAGCAATTCAGAATTGAAGGCTGAAGTGAGGGTTCCACCGATGGGACAATGTGTGATTTTTTGGTGGATTTTTGTTCGTGTCGAAATGAACAGGTCGAAATTGAACACATTTTCAAATGGAATGATTCAGTCATTCTGCGAAATCATTTTTTGGGTCGGCGTCATGAAACTGTTATTATTATTGTTTTTGTTAACGCTATTATCATTATTATTGTTGCAATTTTTAATTTCCTTATAAATTCATTGAAGAACATGAAAGGTGGCTAAAGAAGGTTCAGTAATATGAGGAGAAAAACAAGGTAATGTAGAAATGCCAATTCGGATAATTCTAACAATGTACTTCATTATTCACCACTACGAAGCTTACCAAAAATGTATATTGATTAAAATCTCGGCCAAGACGTGAATATCGTGAGTGGTTTCACTAATGACGTGTCCTTCAAATTTGCATGCTGAACTTAAAATATATTTAAGAAAAGACGTCACGAATGTTTTATAATTATCGAACATTCATCAAAATACATGATTTTAAAACGGGAAAATTTATTGATGAAATCCAATTATGAATAATGAATGAATCAACAAATCAAGATCACTATTTCATCACATATCTTTTGAAGAAATCGATGATCGTTCTATAGAGATGTGATGTAGCCCAACGTAATGAGTGCACTGCATCTGGATAGATCTGAAAATGAAAATTTAGACTTTCCGTTTATTGTTGGAGGTATTGATAAGGTTGTTCAAGTCACGTTTCATTCTTTAGTTCTGTAGCTCAAGTAGATTGAATGTTAATAAGGTGACCATTGACGAGAATAGTGTTGTTGATGGTGGTGATAAGATGCATGGAAACAACTACATCTGTTCAAGTGGTAATAGTGATGATTTTCGTAAAAACATTAAACATAACAACAGAAATAATAAAAGTCATAAATTCATAAAATTCAATAAAACTATATGATAAATCGCTGAATGAGTTGAAGATGTGCACGGATCATTGATTCAAAGAGTATATTCTTTTCAGCTAGTGCCCTTATCAATTCAAATGTATTTTGAATATGAACGTTATCTGCAACAGTGTAACGATTAACAAACGTCTCACTAATGTTCTATATTATTTCGTTCACTCAAAAACTCAGTTTGATCACAAAATAGATGAAAGTGCCAGAGCAAAGTCGATATCACATTCCAGAACTGTGGAAAGGATGCATCAATACTGTGGCAGCATTTGCATTCACATGGAAGCAAATATCGACCACATGCAATTTGCCTTGAACTGGGGCATCGATACGACAGCATAGAAGCAGAAGGTTCAACAGTGAAGAAACACTCCCGAAAAATGATGACGAACACTGAAGGAGGATGGACAAGAGGGATGAGAAATCGCAAACTATTCGGTCAATTAAAGCATGGAGAAACTCTTGATTATAACTTCAAAAAAATTCTGGTCGATATATGGACACCAAAACATGCTTGACGCTTTTTACTTAATTTCAGCCTAACAAATCGATCATTGCCAGAGTGAAATGCATGGATTAGTCACCATCTGCAACTCCGTGTATCAGCAAGAATGGGACTCGTTCGAAAGCGGTGACGTTGTGCATTAAACTGCTTGTATTGTAGACTTGTTCATCGGCTGCACCCAACCGTTTACAATTATTAATTCGTAAAATCTTTGAAGTCGACGGGAATTGAAGTTTGGGATTCTGATGCTAGGAAATGTAATACTGCAAATTCTTTGACTGTAGAATCAACCGTTGACTTTTTTTTCTGGGTGGGGGAGGGGAGGGGAATAGGAAGGGATTCTGCCATCGGCTTTGGAAAAAGAAATTGTATTTTATCTAAGGAACATCATCTAACGATTTCAAAATGACTCCTGCAAATTTGAGCGATTGACAAGCGGAAGGGATTTCGAAAGATCGATAGGGAGATATCGATCAAGAAATGGGGATGTGGCACGGATGTCAATATGAAAATTCAATTGATTTCCGCGATAATGTTTACTGACCAATGTCGCGTAACATACCGTAATATCTGAAATCAGTCAATGGCGCCACACTCACACCGCATCTGAACGTTCGTTCATGGCCATGCTCAATGACATGCGCTGTCACGAAACCACCGTATGACTGAACTTAGGGAAATTATGACAATTTTCCGAGGAGAGTTCATTGAATCGCATCGTGGATTTTAACATGTTCATTACCATCTCTTTTGAGCGATTAAAACCAACAAATACCGATAGAACAATAGAAAGCACTGATCGCATATGCAAAATATCTTCTTGTGTATTTTACTGCAAATTTTGTTCACACAAGTTCAGATGTTCAATTCGTATTATTTGAATGGATTCCTGAGGTAGGACAGGTAGGTTGCTTTTGAGATTCAAAAGATACATTGTGTTGATCGAGCATCGAGTAGTTAATATCAAGTTGCTTGTTATGATCGAACATTCGGTTTAAGATCATTCGAAATTGTTGAATGTTTATTTGCAATAAAAACAAGATCAACGAACAAATAATCATGTTCATTACCATGTGTTTTGAGCGATCAAAACCAACAAATACAGATAGAACAATAGAAAGCTCATTACTGAATATGCAAAATATCTTCTTGTGTATTTTACTGCAAATTCTGTTCATACAAGTTCAGATGTTCAATTCGTTTAATTGAATGGATTCCTCTCCAATGATGTGCACAGTAATATGTTTCTTCCACACATTTGGCGAAGTGTTCTATTCTACTCAATTCAGCTCTTCAGTTGTTCTGATCTGTTCTATTCTCCGCGTTTTTTTTTCGTAAATGTTCCAATCTACTTTTTGGAATAGAACAGCTTAAGCAGAGTAGAAACACCACTAGCTGTGCATCATTAAGTACCGTTCTTATTCTGATGATGGCATAAACTGTTTAAACGTTAGGACGACCCAGAAAGTCCGAAAATCTGAGGTTGAGGGATTTTATAACCATTACTGTCGGCATTTTGTGTAATATTTAAAACAAAAACCTTCATTTTATTCCTTGAGGATATATCGATGTACTGTAAAAAAACTGGTTCATCTTCATAACGAGAGGATGATGGAATTCGATGCGTTTCTATGTGCTTCTTCCAAATTTTTCCATAACTTCATGGCTTCGTCATATCCTGCGAATCACTAAGCAAGAACCAACTCCTTCCATCTATCATCCGCTGCTTGTCAGCATCGAACAACACCAGGTAATCGAACATAACACCAGTTTTGTGACTCAAATGCCCTGTGATAAAGTAGTCATCGATCTGCAACGGTTTAACAGAATAATCCCTTCAAGACGTGTCTCAGTTCGAAAGTGAAACATCAGAAACCAGATGATTTCCAATACGGTATATCTTTTGGCACATATGTTTGTGGTATATGTTATATTTTTTTGGTATATAATGATTTCCGATATGATATGTATGTTTTGATGGTAGCATGTTTCCAAAGGATACCATCTCAATTATTTCAAATACTGATCAGAAGAATTCAGGGGAATAACCAGGAAACTTTTCGCAAAAATAAACTGAGTAAGGAGAGACATCTTTTCATGGTGAACATCCGAGTTTCTTTCTAAATTGTGAGTACTCTTCTTACCCAAAAGTACTTCTCTCCAACTGATGCCTTCAATAAGTTCACAGCAGTCCTTCGTGACATCACATACAGCATTCCACGGCAGAACCGATAGTAAAAATCAGGCTCGTACTCCTCCCTCGTGACGTACCTGCATTAAATTTGATATTTTATAAGAATTATACTTAAAGAGTAAAAGTTATTAGAATTTTGAACCAATCGAAGTCGAATAATATTAACGTTAATAAACCAGCAGTTAGCAACATTGCTTTGCCAAATAATTTTTCAGTTGCAATGTCTCTCTCTAAAATAACGACTGAAATATTAATGCCAAAGAACGAATTACCATTTGCTACACTTATCCCTGATTGGATAAAGATGAGCACCAGGAAATTCAAAGCAATGTATCATGTTTACGTTTGCATTAGCTCCATCAGCTAGCGGTGACTTCCTTCTTAAATACTTCACAATCGCTATCAAATCGAACATCACATCGTCATCTATCTTTATAATAAATTCCACCTTCTCACAAAATTCCTTCACATATTGCAGCCACGAGATCGCCTGAACAATGACCCTTCACGTTAAATTTCGATCGCTGACGAAGTTTTTTCTTTTCATAATTCATTTCAAGATAATTCGCTGATGCATAATGCAGACTTTTTAATGTCAAACCGTAGTTTTCGCTGGCAGAATGTTCGTTGAGTTCATGCGTCTTATTTGTGATCCTTTCAGAAGTCCTATTTCATAGTGTTGACAATTTGTTCACTGGAAATTGATCACAACTTACCTTCCAAGTTAAATTTCTGTACGTGTCAAGAAAATCCTGTTGAATGATATCATGATAAGTTTGGCTTTCGTTATGTATTTGTAATTGTTCTTCATCATCGGATGGCATTCCGAGAAAAAATAACGTCACAACGCCCAGCTGCAAAATATTTTACGTTCAATTATTGCTCTGAATTCCTTATGCTGTCACATGCATCTGAAACGTCAGAAGTAACACCTACCGGTACCCGGTCTAAGCCTAAGCTGCGAGATGAACATCCCCAAGATCTTCTGAATGGGTGGGTCTAACAATCTCACGCGCGCATTAGACATAAAGTCCGCTAGGCAAAATGGCCATTATTCAAAATATCTGTTTGGCAAAGTGTCGTTAGGTTGACGGGAAACGACACAAATGTGATGAACATTAGGTGGTATCTGAAAAAGTTTGCGACATTGACCTGTTCATAAAATCGATCACCATACATCTTACGATACGTTTGACGAATAGCAAAATGTGGAATTGCTGTATGTACAACGATAAGCATTTTCACATTTGGATAACGCACTGAACAAAAATCTCGTTCGATTATACTCCATTCAAAATTATGATCTTTAATGTAGACGACATCCTGCGAAGCACTCAATTCTGTTTTCGTTATATCCCGTGAAATCTGTGAATATGCTGCCAGATATCAAAAAGCATAAGATGTCAGAAAACATTGACCTAGCGAATGTCTCAGACGTCTAACAGTGCAATTTGGCGATATGAAAGGATAGTTTGTGGAAATTTCGAGATTGACTGAGAATTGCAGCTAAATTGGAGGTTTCATCATGACGCTGTTATTGCAAGAGCTTCCATGTTCCTCATTAAAGGCAAACAGTTACTCTTTATAAAGGCCAACTTACGCATTGGCTATTCAGATTCAAAAATTTATTTAGTAGTAATGTGACACCATAAATTACAACGACGAGTGTGACCAATCGAACCGACTTGCGAAGAAAATGATTAATTAAAATAGAAATCTGCAAGATATATGAGTGGAAAAGCCGATTATTAATATGTATATGTTTTGAAATGCCGATTAATCTGGTGTTCCGAAATAATCGCGCATAAAACTGAGGAGTAGTTCATCTAGCGAATGATAGAATATCCTCTTGTGAAAAATGTCTAAATTACGATGGTCTGATGCCAGCATTCCGCTTAAGTTTGAATTTATTTCATTTGCTCACTTTGTACCATCTGAAGTAATTTTTTTCCAACCTTAACTCGGTTCAAAATATAGATTTGCAGTTGCAGTAAGACTGCAGCTTTACAACCGGATGCATCAATCCATGATTGTGTACCTATGGTCGACTAAAATAGAACAGTGATATTGTTTAACAGTTCAGCTTTTCAGCTTGATGTTTCCCGTAACAGACCAGTTTTGTCATTTGATAACGAACGTGGGTTAACAATAACAACAAGTTTTTCTCAAGCTGTTTACATCGCTCCGGATAGCAGCTCAAGAGGCATGTACCATCCACTCACTTTTAATCGATTATCGTCGGGACCAGCACAAAATTCGCATATTCGTTGCTTCAGTTGTACAGCTCCATCAAGGTTCCACTTACAGTTATTCAGCATTCCGAAATACGGTCGCGATTCTGATGTGCAATAGAGCGATGTAAATTTTTACGCATTTGCATGCGTCGCTTCAGAGGACGTTCACATCACAGATTACTTTACACGCATAAGTTATTATTCAGGATAAATAACAAAAATTTCAACTACGCTTAATACCGATTTCAACATTATTGATCGATTATAGCCTAAATAACAAATAAGAAATTCATGAGAATGTCTTATTTCAACATGAGAATTTATAGTTAGGAGAACGGTCACTAGAAATGGACCAAACTGAAGTGCACACTAACTGGTGTTTGTTTCTGTTATGTCGCTAACTGATGTGCGACAATAAACCCGAGACGACGATGAAGCTGATCCTTTATTTACGACGAAACAAGATACGACGATCCTTTACTTAGGATCGAGACAAGACACGACACGACAATGAGATCTCGTCCTTATATGGAGTTTGTTTGTATGTAAATTAATGGCAATAGACGACAATCATGCACAAATCAGCAGATTACCTATGTTAATTTGATCACATATGATAATTTGATCACTATACAACAGTTTCAATGAGGACAATGAAATCCGCCAATTCAACACTTATACTTCTGCTTTCCATGTTGAAATAAGTGGGTATTCTGTCATATTTCCCTAACAGTGATGCGGAGTGGTTATGCGGAGTTTTCCCTGAAATTGGCATCGCATTAATGGAACTAAAAAGGCAGAAATAATAGAAAATGCCTGTCGTTCAAAATTATTGTTTTTGTATTATTCTTGACCGATGATGTTCTTTGTATTGTTCATGACCGATGTTCTTTGTATTGTTCTTGACCGATTCATTGACCGATGAAATTTTTGTTCTAGCACTTTTTCCATTTCAACAGCTTGCAAAGGCATTATTTTTCCTATTGAAGGTTCATTTCAAGTTACAATCTCGAAAACTAAACGATGAATTTTCCTGAAACCTTGTGCTTGTAGAGAATTAAATTTCAAATCGAACGCGAAGGTTGCGCTACGACGATTTCTCGTTATTAGATTTCACGGCTACATTCATTCCGTTCGTTTTGTGCGCTTTTACGAAGCATTTTCCTCTCCTTCTCTCACCTTTGAACATTCGGGCCCGCGCGCGTACGAAAGTGCACTTTGGCTTTTTTTACCCCAACCGGAATTTTCATAGCAACTCATAAGTTAAAGCATCAGCACTACATGCGATATCCTCTTCGATGAACAACTTGGTCGCGTTGTGCCAATTTGCTTGTTTAATGTTCAGTTGTGCTGAGATTTGAATCTAGCACACTACACATTCCTCGGAGATATTATGAAGGAAAGCGAAACAGTGATGCGGCTGAACTAACAATAAATGAGAAAAGTGGCTCGATTCAAAGAAACTGTAGTGCTAAAATTGAAATAAGGTTTGAGAGCGATGATACGCTACCCTGAATAAGCCTATAAGACACATCCGGCATATTTCGGCATTTCATATGTCGGCGTTAACCTCAAACATATGTCGGTGTTTGCCCGATAAGATATAAATATTTGTACACAGTCGATCCAGCGGAATCTTTAAATTCAGAAAAACATATATCTTTCCGAGTGATTTTGCTCTCTTGAGAAGATATAGCTATTTTTCTAATTGTTAATATTTCATGAGATAACAAAATCGCCCGACAACATGTATTTGATTACCTAAAACTACAAGCCGAAATGGAGAAGATTACCAATATTTTGTGACACACGTACCATTTCTGCATGTTGTAGAATTGACAAAATTGTTTTCCGATAAAACTGTCAAATTTCCCTCCTCTTTTTCTTTTTTTCCAATTTCCAAAATAGTGACGATAGTACAGCAATATTTCAGGATCTACCATAAGCGTTTAAAAACTCTATGCTAGATATGAAATAAAATCCAGAAATAAAGGTCCAAAAGTTTCAGAACACGAACTCTTCAAGAGATTGGCTGTGTTTTAAAACTATCTGAAAGCTAAAGGTGTTACTATCTTCAAACTTACCGTAATCTCAGGTTTGCCCGGAAACATGTGAATTTCTTTTCACCGCTCGATCCAACAGTATTTCTGGTTTCAGAATATTACAAGTTTTACTGAGCAATTAAGCCTAGTTGAATAGATATAGGTTTTTTCTATTAGTATCTTAAAGCGATCCGGGTGCCACTTTCAAAGTCATCGAACTCTCAAGTTTGCCCACTAACATGTGAATTTCTTTGCATCGCTTGATCCAACCGAATCTTTAGATTCAGAAAAATATATATTTTGCTGAGCGATTTTGCTTTCTTGAGAAGATACAGCTATTTTGTTTAAGGTATCTCAACTAGCGGAGAGGCGCTCATTCGTATACATTGTATCACTATAGATTAATACATAGATTACTATGGCACTAAAGGGTTTGCCGTATTCAAGATATTCAAGGTAACGGTACTCTCCAATTTTCCCAGTAACACGTTATTTTATGCACATTGTCAGATTCCCTAGAAAAGTATATAATTTTGTAGGGCAACTCTGCTCAATTTTTGAGGGATAGCCGATTTTCTGATGTTGTCTCAGTTGCTCGGCTTGGCTCATTTCAATACACTGTATCTATATTGATCACTCATTAGCATGGCTGTTTGAGGGTCATCATTTTCAAATAGTCGGTCTTCTCAGGTTTATGTGCTCAAATCAAGTACTGAAATTCGATCTTTGATCGAAGGTGAAGCTGAACGGGATGTGACGATGGAAGAAATGAACAATATGAAATATTTATTTCAGTGCATTTGTGAGATTGGTAGAATATCACCGAATGTGGTCTACTTTGAAAGGAAAATCACAGAAGAGATTGATATTTTTATGTCAGTTTTGTTTGATGTGTTTGTTTAATTAGACAGTGATCATGACGGATTGCATATTGTTGAAGCAGTTTCAACACAGACCTAATCAAGCATCGAAATAGTGCATTGGAACATATTTGTCCCCATTCGGTGTTCTCATTCTTTTTATTCACATATTCTGCGGTATTCCATTTGGATGTTGTCGATCGTTTCGATGCATGCATGCAAAGATACTTTATATTATTCATTCAGCAGTTTTGTTACAGTTGTTCTCAAGTATCTTATTGCCAGAAAGCGATTTGCTCATCACAGCGATTCGGCTGCATAGAAATTAAAGATATTGAACATCTCAATTGTATCAGTCCCCTTTTACGTGCATCTCTTCTTGATTTACGCTGATTATGATATCAATGAAGAGCTTGTAACAGAAACAATCATAAATCGTTCCTGATAAATTCTTATGCTCTAGTTTCCAGCAAAAGCGCAGGTTCTTTTTGATGAAACAGTCTCAATGATACAATAAGAAATAGCTGATCAGAGATCCTAACTTTTCACGATGTTGTTTACTCAATACACTGATATTTCGCAATAGGCTTCTGGATGCACTCTGTCAAATAAAACGCAATGCTATTTCGACAATTCCCAGCTTCATGACGAAAGCAAACACCCCACCTGTCTATCGATTTTTAGCCACCATTGTGGTGACGAGCTTTAGATAATAATAGGGGAATTTCACAGTACTGAATTGATAGTTGCGCGGCGTCTAGCGGCTTTCGTTGTCTTGCGATTCACCACACTTGAAATATTTATTGGAAATTCGAGTCGGCGAAGTTAACGCACAATCGAATTTGACGTACGGGGACAATTAATTGGAGCTTCAACAACAATTGGTTTGGACTTGCAGATTGGAGACGAGACTACGGATTTGAACAGCAACAATCGGCTTCCAGTTCAATGACAACACTGCATTTGGGTTCTAGCAACAATGACATGAAGAATTGAGATTGGGGTTTTGGACAGTTCAGGGTGTGGCTCTATGCAGGATGATAAGATTTTTGGGAGGTTGAGGGCAGTTGAGATAAGGTCACCATAAGACGGGTTGATATAAGGATATCGGAATACACCTGACAATTGAGAGATAAGGATACATACATCTATTAATATGGGAGTAAAGTACAATATAAACATATAGATGAGAAAACATTAGAGCATTATCAATGGACCTTATCGTTAGTGTCATTACTATAACGGTTGACGATATCATTATTTACACGGGTGACATTATCAATTATTGCGTCCATAATTACAGGAGTAACATTATCAATTTCTGTATAAGAATACAAGAGTGACATTATCATGGCCTCGATTTACAATATTTACATGAGTGACATTACCAATTAAAATAGTAGTTGACATTATAAACAATAATTAATATGAATATATATCAATAGTGCTGTCGTTAGTAATAACAGTTAGCACCAACAATAATTAATAATAGGAAAAAGTTGCGAA